>JAWZYT010003884.1:75000-101029 GCA_034508575.1 Petrolisthes manimaculis | reverse complement strand
TATCATAATTAATTGTATGCTAATGTGACACTCACTAGAGAAATGTGAAAATGATAATACAAGTGGCAATATAATATAATAAATAAAAACAACAACAATAATAATAATAATAATAATAACAATCAATTTCATTACAAAATTATTATAAAAAAAAGAAAATTACTTAAATTTCTATATAATCAAAACTGAAATAATAATAAAACACTAAATTTAGATTTATATTAATTAAAAAAACAATTCAGTTACACTATAATACATACATGAATATATATATATATATATATATATATATATATATATATACCCGGTACATACATAATTATATACATACATAGATACATATATATACATACATAATATATAGATACATACATACATATTGATACATACATACATACAAGCTTAGAATTTCACTTCCATATATACCATCCCCTTTAGTGAGCCCAAAAAAAAAAAAAAAAAAAAAAAAAAAAAAAAAAAAATAGAAAAAAAAAAAAATAGAAAAAAAAAAAAGTAAAAATAGACAGAAAAAAAAATAGAAAAACACGAAATAAATAAAAGATGAAAGAAGTGACAGTGACTGAGTGATTGGACGACATTTTTATTTTATGTATATGTGTGTGTGTATTTTTTGTTGTCCTTGAAGTTTTTTCCCTTTTTCATTCTTCCTGGTGTGTATGTATGTATGTATGTGTGTGTGTGTGCATGAGTATGTATGTATGTATGAGTATGTGTTTATGTATATGCATTTATGTATGTAGGCTTATGCATGTATGTACAGTATGTGTGTATGAGTATGTATGTATATGCATGTGTGTATGAGTATGTATGTATATGCATGTGTGTATGAGTATGTATGTATATGCATGTGTGTATGAGTATGTATGTATATGCATGTGTGTATGAGTATGTGTATGTATGAAAATATGCTTGTGTATGTATGTATGAAAATATGCTTGTGTATGTATATATGAAAAACTTGCAATTACAAAAAAATCTATTGAAACTTACAATTGCAAAAAAAAAAATCTATTGAAACTGCAAGAAAATAGACAAACAAAAAGTCTATTAGAAAAACAAACTAAAAGGTCTATTTGGAACTTGCAATTGATAAAAATCTTCACCTGTGTGTGTGTGTGTGTGTGTGTGTGGCTGCAAATCCATCCCTGCACCCCCCCTGCGCTCCCCCCCCACCCCGCCCCCCCATCGAAGCCCCCCCCCTCGATAAAAGCTTACACATTCCCAGACGAGATGCAATTTTTCTTTCAAACCGGATTTCTGTGGTTCATTCTCGAGGTGGGGGAGGGTTGGGGGGGTTGGGGGGTGGGGGTGGATGGGGGGGTTGGGGGGTTGGGGGTGGATGTGGGGTGGGAGGTTGGGGTGGGAGTGGGTGGTTGGGAGGGTTGGGGGTGGAGTGGATGGTTGGGGTGGATGTGGGGTGGGAGGTTGGGTTGGATGTGGGTGGGAAGGGAAGTGGGTGAGTGTAAGGGTGAGGGAGTGTAAGGGTGAGGGAGTGTAAGGGTGAGGGGAAAAAAGTGAGTGTGGAGGGAAAGGGGGGAGTGAGTGTAGAAGGGGGAGGGGAAGGGATGGGGAGTGAAGAGAGAGTGGAGGGAAAGGGGGGAGGGACTAAAAGTGTAGAGGGGGGGAGGGGAGGGTAAGGGAATTAGGCTAGTACGGTAGCCTAGTAGTATTATTAGTTGTGTGTATATTGGAGGCTTCTGATTCCTCCTGTGTGTGTGTGTGTGTGTGTGTGTATTTCGTGGGTGGGGGAGAAATGGAAGGGGGGGAGGAGAAGGCAAATTTGTAGGAAAACAATAGGAGGAGAGAGAGAGAGAGAGAGAGAGAGAGAGAGAGAGAGAGAGAGAGAGAGAGAGAGAGAGAGAGAGAGAGAGAAGGGACAAACAGTAGGAAAAAAGTCACCTAGCCTCCTCCATCACTGAATATTCAAACACTATTATTATTATTTTCTTTTTGGCTCTTTATATATTTATCCCCTGGGAATGCATTAATAATAGTCTAGTCAGGTCAAAACCATATTATAGCCTATATAATTGGATGTTAGACTATATATTACGGTAGCCTAGACTATGCCTAGCCATATATATGTAGTACTGTAGCCTAGCCTATTCCTAGCCATATATATGTAGTAAGATAGCCTATATAGACTATTCCTAGCCATATATATGTAGTAAGATAGCCTAGCCTATTCCTAGCCATATATGTAGTACGGTAGCCTAGCCTATTCCAAGCCATATATGTAGTAAGGTAGCCTAGCCTATTCCTAGCCATATATATGTAGTAAGATAGCCTAGTCTATTCCAAGCCATATATGTAGTAAGATAGCCTAGCATGTGAAACTACACTGAAATGTATCCCTATGTAACTCAATAACCAAGTGATATTTATGTTTGTAATAATAATAATATAACTGTATTCGTATGATTGAGGGAAATATTAAATTGTAACTGTATTCGTATGAGTGAAATATTTGTAGCCTAACTGTATGACTTAGTGAAATATTTGTAACTGTATTCGTACGAGTGAAATATTTGTAACTTTATGTAACTGACTGACTGATTGAAATATTTGTAACTATATAACTAATTGACTGAAATATTTGTAACTTTATGTAACTGACTGACTGAAATATTTGTAACTTTATGTAGCCAAACTGACTGATTGAAATATTTGTAACTTTATGTAACTAACTGACTGAAATATTTGTAACTTTATGTAACTGACTGACTGTAATATTTGTAACTAACAGTATTTTGTAACTATTGTGTAACCATAACAAACAAACAAAATCAAAGCGAGATTTTTTGTAGTTTTATATTTGTTAATATTAGGCTTGATTGATTGATCGACCTTTCACTAATCTAACCTAACCTACTCCAATTTATATATATATAGATAACGTTTCTCTTGTAAGCTTATATATATGTACAGTTGCCTAAAAAGGTATTGCGACAAATTTTGGTTGAACTTTAACCCTAGTAATATCCACAACTATTTGTATATGGACTATAAGTATGTATATACAGAAGGAAATATACATATCCTTCTGTAATACATACTTATAAGCATGTATAACAGAAGGAAATATACATATCCTTCTGTAATACATACTTATAATATAGCATGTATAACAGAAGGAAATATACATATCCTTCTGTAATACATACTTATAATATAGCATGTATAACAGAAGGAAATATACATATCCTTCTGTAATACATACTTATAATATAGCATGTATAACAGAAGGAAATATACATATCCTTCTGTAATACATACTTATAAGCATGTTTAAACAGAAGGAAATATACATATCCTTCTGTAATACATACTTATAATCCCTACAAACAACTATGGACATGAATATATTTAATGATGTATCAATAGTTGTTGCAATACCTTTTTTGGCAACTGTACATACAATATCATATTAAGTTTATCATACACCGGTATATTTTGTTTGTTTATGGGTGAAAGGTTTGTGTGTGTGTGTGTGTGTTGGTAAATCTGGAGCAACTGACTTCCTCCAATCTATTCCAAGCAACAACAACAAACAGAACACCATTATTTTTGGTGTTTTGTTGTTGCTTGGAATAGTTTGGAGGATTCAGTTGCTCCAGATTTACCAACACTTAATTAAATAATGTAATAAGACGAGATTAATTAAAAAGTTAAATAAATCCTTCAAATATTGCCACGAAACACACACACACACACACACACACACAAATAGAAAGAGTAGGGGATAGGCTTGGGGGGTGGGGGGTGGACTGGGGGGGTGCGGGAATAGGGGACAGGCTTGGGGTGGGGGGGGGGGGTGGACTGGGGGGGTGCGGGAATAGGGGACAGGCTTAGGGTGGGTAGAAAGCCAGTTCCCTATTCCCGCACCCCCCCAAGCCTGTCCCCTTATTCCTGCACCCCCCCATGCCTGTCCCCTTATTCCCGCACCCCCCTAACCCCCAAGCCTGTCCCCTTATTCCCGCACCCCCCCCCCATGCCTGTCCCATATTCCCGCACCCCCCTAACCCCAAAGTCTGTCCCCCTACTCCCCCCAAGCCTGTCCCCTTATTCCCGCACCCCCCATGCCTGTCCCATATTCCCGCACCCCCATAACCCCCCCCCAAGCCTGTCCCCATATTCCCGCACCCCCTTTTAATATATTTTGTAACCAAACTATTTAATAAACTTAAGTTAGTGATTTGTAAATAATAATTAATTAATAATTCAAACTTATAACTTTAGTACTTAATTAAATACAAAACAATTATATATTTAAACTATTAACTATAAATTTAACGAAAACTTTGACTAGCAAGAGTAGTAGTAGTAGTAATAATAATAATAATAATAATAATAATAATAATAATAATAATAATAATAATAATAATAATAATAATAATAATAATAATAATAATAATAATAATAATATAATAATAATAATATAATATAATAATAATAATAATAATAATAATAATATAATAATAATAATAATAATAATAATAATAATAATAATAATAATAATAATAATGATAATAATATATAAATAAAGTAGTAATGAATTATTTAAGTTAATATTATTATTATTTTACCTGTAATAAATGGCGTCTAATAAAAACTTTACATACTTACTTACTGTTTACGTTAAATATCTTGTTTATTTAAGCGATATTTTACCATTAACTCGTATATATATATGTGTGTGTGTATTATTAACACACACACACACACATACCACCTATGTATTACACTCAAAAGGGATGGGGTATTGAAGTTAGTAATGAGTGGAGCACAGACCAACACGTCCTCCCTCTACCACTGCTAAAGTCACACTGAGGAAATGTTGAGTTTTTTGACAGAGGAAATTGAGGAGTAGTGTTGCCAGATCTTGGGATTTTGGGAAATGGAATAGAGGAAATTGAGAAATACTCAGATTTTACCCCAAATTAACCCCATAAAAATAATAATAGGTTGGGCTATCTTTAATTTAATTCCGGTAGATTATTTTTGATATATATATATATATATTTAAAGATGTACTGTAATAGATTTAGATAAACACCCCATCTATATTCTAGTATAAAATTAATGTACTTTACTCATATTATATGTGACATAATCTGTAAAAAAAAAGGAAAAAAAAAAAGAAATAATATACTATCTGTCAAAGAAAAAAAAATGAAATAATATACAATGTCAAAAAAAAAAAAATGAAATAATATACTATCTGTCAAAGAAAAAAAAATGAAATAATATACTATCTGTCAAAGAAAAAAAAAGGAAATAATATACTATCTGTCAAAGAAAAAAAATATGAAATAATATACTATCTGTCAAAGAAAAAAAAAATGAAATAATATACTATCTGTCAAAGAAAAAAAATAGGCCTATATATATAAGATAATATACTTTAGGTAAAAATTTACAATATTACGCCTCCAAGATTTTCGTTTTTTTTTTTTTTTTTTTTTTTTTGCCTTGAAATGGCTTTATTTCATTGTTTTTTTATCCAATGACTTTCGTAAATGATGCAATTTGTTAACTTTTCATTTCCCCATCTTACCCCTACAATCTTGGGGGGGGGGGGGGGGGGGAAACACATAAATAAAATAAAAATCACATAAATAAAATAAAAATCACATAAATAAAATAAAAATCACATAAATTAGCTTATTTCACCTTCATACTTTTTTGTTGACTTGCATAAATGTAAAAAAAATAGACAATCCGACCCAAGTTTGAGAAGTACCAAAAAAAATACCCCAATATCTAGGGAATTTCTACCTGAATTTTTTTTAGTCAGTCAGTCGAATCAACCAGACCTGACCTGACCTTGGCATCCTTCAATCCTAAGTTACCCTGGCATCCTTCAGTCCTAACCCTGGCTGGCATCCTTCAGTCCTAACCCGGGCATCCTTCAGTCCTAATCTTGGCATCCTTCAGTCCTAACCTTGACATCCTTCAGTCCTAATCCTGTCATCCTTCAGTCTTAATCCTGTCATCCTTCAGTCCTAACCCAGGCATCCTTCAGTCCTAACCCAGGTATCCTTCAGTCCTAATCTTGGCATCCTTCAGTCCTAATCTTGGCATCCTACAGTCCTAATCTTGGCATCCTTCAGTCCTAATCTTGGCATCCTTCAGTCCTAACCCAGGTATCCTTCAGTCCTAACCTTGACATCCTTCAGTCCTAATCCTGTCATCCTTCAGTCTTAATCTTGGCATCCTTCAGTCCTAACCCAGGCATCCTTCAGTCCTAACCCAGGTATCCTTCAGTCCTAATCTTGGCATCCTTCAGTCCTAATCTTGGCATCCTTCAGTCCTAATCTTGGCATCCTTCAGTCCTAACCCAGGTATCCTTCAGTCCTAACCTTGGCTGGCATCCTTCAAACCCAACTTTGGTCTAGGCAGGTTATATTTCACACATAAATAAAAAAGTTCTCTGTGCTTACCTTTGTAATATTAACATTATTATTATTATTATTGAAATATTAACATTATCAGGTCACAACCTTTTTTTTTTCTATACCTCAACCTGTACATCTGGAGTAAATGATTCCTCCAAACTAGTCCAAGCAACAGAACACCATTATTTTTCTTCCTCTGGTCTTGTTTCCTGGCATACTTTGGAGGAATGTAGGCGCTCCAATCTCTCGGTGATGAAGACAACACTGGATTTAGTAATTCAATTTGGACGAAGTAGATTAGATAATATGTATATCTCATTAGTTTGTATTGCTACTTTGTCAATAAACTACTACTACTACTATTACTACTACTACTACTATTACTACTACTACTATTACTACTACTACTACTACTACTACTACTACTACTAATATTACTACTACTACTACTACTAATATTACTACTACTACTACTACTACTATTACTACTACTACTACTACTATTATTACTACTACTACTACTACTATTATTACTACTACTACTACTACTACTATTACTACTACTACTACTATTACTACTACTACTATTACTACTACTATTACTACTACTACTACTACTACTACTACTATCTGGTATCAGTGAAATATGTGAACTGGACCAAAATTCAGTGGTTTGCTCGGGTGAAAAAAAAACAGTGCCGAGTTGTCCATAAGCAAATTTAACTTTTCTGTAATGAATATCATGTAATATAAGCTTGCATATGTGTGAATACAAGCATGGAGTTGTATATTGTGTATGATATTGACTACACATTTGCTTACTCACATTTAAAATACATTAGGAAGGTGTACTTAGAAATTTTATGCACACTCTCATCTCATTTCTTTTTTAATTGGTTACAAACTTATGATTAACGTACACCTTGAACAAGATACAATACATTAGTGAAATGGAAATTAATTTTTTTTATGTAACCTATAATGTAAAGGCTGTATGTAGGTTGGGTTGGTTCCAGGGGGTGTGGGAGTAGGGGACAGGCTTGGGGGGGGGACTGGGGGTGTGTGGGAATAAGGGGACAGGCTAGGGGGGGGACTGGGGGTGTGTGGGAATAAGGGGACAGGCTTGGGGTGGGTCGAAAGCCTCATGTCCCCTATTCCCGCAACTCCCCCCTTCCAAGCCTGTCCCCCTACTCCCACACCCCCTAACCCCCACCCACAAGCCTGTCCCCCTACTCCCACCCCCCCTAACCCCCACCCCCAAGCCTGTCCCCCTATTCCCGCACCCCCTAAATAAAGGTTTGACAAAGAGTAAATCCGTACTATGTATTTCACACTAAAAAATCCTGTAGTTCCGGTTACCCAAAATACCATAGCAAATAATGAAGAACATAGATATAATTAAGAGTTAACTACACTGTACAGTTGGTCAAGTATCTATAAACTCAAATAATAATAATAATAATAATAATAATAATAATAATAATAATAATAATAATAATAATAATAATAATAATAATAATAAAAATAATAATAAAAATGATGATAATAATAATAATAATAATAATAATAATAATAATAATAATAAAAATAATAATAAAAATGATGATAATAATAATAATATTAACTACCTTTGTTTTAATACTCTAGTCAAAAGTTCAGTTATATTCAAGTATCTACAAACTTAAATAATAATAATAATAAAAATAATAATAATAATAATAATAATAATAATAATAATAACAACAACTACTACTACTATCTTGGGTTTTATTACCATTATGATTCTGATTAAAGTCACCACAATAAATTATTATGAATATTTTCCTATTTGCATACAGTAATCCCTAATTTTTCACTATTATTATTATGATTTATATGCAGTTTTATCCATTAGGTATGAATATGAGTACAGTATGAATAATATGTACAGCCACAATCAATAAAATAATAATAATAATAATAATAATAATAAAAATAATTAAAATAATAACTATCTTTGTTTTAATACTCCAACACTTTCTTTCCATCGTGTAAATAAATCAGTATCATAACAAAATATAATCCTACAACAACAACGCCTTACGTCAACTCGACCCCCTCAATTATTATTATCATTATCTTGTCCAATGATTTAATATTAACTTGTGAAATATTAATGAAAACCCCACCACAGTAATGTTGATGCCCAATATGTTTACTTATTGTATACACACATTATTGCATACACAAATTATTGCATACACAAGTTATTGCATACACAAGTTATTGCATACACAAATTATTGCATACACAAGCTATTGCATACACAAATTATTGCATACACAAATTATTGCATACACAAGCTATTGCATACACAAGTTATTGCATACACAAGTTATTGCATACACAAGTTATTGCATACACAAGTTATTGCATACACAAGTTATTGCATACACAAGTTATTGCATACACAAGTTATTGCATACACAAGTTATTGCATACACATATTTTTCACCAGGTTTCATGACATGTGTTTTTGTCATTGATAGTACTGTACACATCTTCATAACAATCGGGGCAGTACTGTACATACCCATAACACCACAAGTACAGCCGGCAGCATAAATTCGCGTCTATCTCATGTACTTAATATTTTTAATATGGCCAGAGTTGCATTCTGAACTAGTTTTTATTCCAACAACATAGGTAATTTACCATATGAGAACTATATCTGTCCTCCCTGCATTAAAATTGTATTACATCACTATAGCTAATACATACACAGGTGGAAATGAAGTGAACTTATGGTGCTGACTGTACATAACAAGGCATTACTGTACACAATCAATTACACTGTAATACTATAAAACATATATTATAAAACATCAACATTGCATCAGCTAAGGTGGTAGGTAATTCTTTTATGTTACATTGGAGTGCCTTGATTCCTCCAAAGTATGCCAGGAAACAGAACCAGATAATAGTGTTCTGTTGTTGCTTGGAATAGTTTGGAGGATTCAGTTACTCCAGATTTACCAACACAAAACTTCCCCCTTTAATTAAGAACCCTGTGATTGTGTTGAGAATTGGAGGCTTCTGATTCCTCCTGACTATGCCACGAAACAAGCTCCTTTCATATAGGTGTGTGTGTGTGTGTGTGTTTCGTGGTAATATTTGTGCGTGTGTGTGAGTACATGTGTGTGTGTTTCGTGGCAATATTTGTGTGTGTGAGTATGAATGTGTGTGTTTTGTGGCAATATTTGTGTGTGTGTGAGTATGTGTGTGTGTGTGTGAGAGTATATGTGTGTGTGAGAGTATATGTGTGTGTGCGTGTGTGTGTGTTTCATGGCAATATTTGAAGGGCTCATTTACCTCCAATATTTTGACTACATCACACACAGGTTCCCTTATAAGGAGAGATTATTTTATTGTGTGAAATTGGAAGGTCTCTGTTTCCTGATATAGTTAGGAGAAATCAGTAGCCTCCCAATTTACCAACAAGCTAATCTCCCTTTATTTACATACTGTATAAATTATCAGCCTACATTAAGGGGAGAGTATACTTTTGTTACATTGGAGTGTCTTGATTCCTCCAAAGTATTCCAGGAAACAGAACCAAATGAACAAAAATAATGGTGGCCTGTTGCTTGGAATAGTTTGGAGGAATCATTATCTCCAAAAATGTCGAAACTGTAGGTACCCTCCCCTTAATATTCAGTTTTTCACACACTCCCAAAATGTCATTCATTCTTCGTAAAACATATTTCAAGATTATTATTACACATGGCCATTTAAATTCTTCGACCAATATTTGTCAATTCTATTCCATCTTTTTGTTTTTTCTATGCTTGCTTTTACACACAGACACAATCGTTCTTACGACATACAGTTTCTCATTCTTAGTCATCTTTTTTTTTTCATTTCCATTCTAGCTCTTACACACAACCACAACATACAATTTCTCATTCATATTCATCTTTTTTTTTTTTCATTTCCATTCTAGCTTTTACAATCACAACATACAACATACAATATTATTTCAATCTTATCCATCTTTTCTTCATTTTCATTCTAGCTTTTACATACTATCTATCTATCTATAGCTCTGATGCCTCGTTCCCTCCGGGAACTCCCCCCAAGGGGGTGGCTCCGGCAGAAGTGTCTCCAGTCTTCCCTGTTCCAACACTCCCTCTTTACTCGGTCCAGCCCTCCCCTCCCCCTCATGTTTCTCTCCTTCACATACTCTTCCACTATTCTAGCTTTTACATACAACCACAACATACAATTTCTCCTTTTTATCCCTCTTTCCTTTATTTCCAAGCTTGTTTCAGTGCCTTGCGTTGTGCCAGTTTCCGTGTGGTGAGAGCAGCAGCCATCAGTGCCAACACAACCCCTCCAATGAGGTAGTGGTCAAAGTCGTCTTTCAGTACATCAAACATCTTGCTCGGAAACATACGTGTGTAGAAGAGATCTGTTGAGGTGAGGAGAGGTAAGTGAGTGAAGGTGTATACAATAATATGTGTAGACAGCATTTATACATGCAATAACCTGTGTATGCAATATGTGTATGGCCTATTTTTAATAATAATAATAATAATAATAGGTATATCACCCAACAACAGCACACTCACCCAGTCCATATACGAGGACCACGGTATAACACCCAACAACAACAACAACAACTCCACCCAACAACAACAATAACAACAACAACTCGACACTCACCCAGTCCATATACGAGGACGACACACGCTGATTCGAGGCCGGTGGGTGAGGTGAAGATGGAAGACACGCGTGGTAAGGTGTGGTTGTACGTGATCATGTCGTGGGGTGAGAGGCGCATCTCGGGAATGTACGGCAGCAGTCCCTCCTCCCTCGGGCCCCCAGTCACGGGTCGTCGGGGGTCCAGGAGCCACTTGGACATCTGGTTAATGGGGAGAAACTCTTTGATGTTAAATTGGAGGGCCTTCGATTCCTCCAAAAGTAACAGAAACCCCAATTTGTAACACTGTTGACTTCGGTTCCTCCAAAACATGCCACAGAAACAGAAACCCCAATTTGTAACAGTGAGGTTGTCTGTGTGTGTGTTTCTTGGGTATGGTTAGGAGAAATCATGAGCACCTCCCATCAATAACACCAAATGAAAAAATACTCCTTTTAATTAAGATGAGAGAATGTATAATATTATACAGTAGTGTTCTTTTATCTATTGTTGCAAAATTCTCCCTTTATTATTAAGATGATAGACTATTTAGTGTTTTTTATCTATTGTGGCAAAATGCTAACATTGCCAGTCTGGAATGCAAATAAGATGAACTTTGTAAAAAATAAAAACAAAACAAGAACATGAAGGAAAAGCGTTCAAAAGCTCCGGCTCTTAATGATTCAAGTGAAATAATAAAATATCCATATGTAAAGGTCTCAAAAATATTAATGTTGTTTTATCTGGATTTTCGTATTCATATGGTTATATTGAAATTTTGAAAATGAACCCTTTTTATTGAGGGTGAACCCCCTCTCGGTTGAACCTCTTAAATATTGGTTGAACCCCTTTTAAAAAATGGTCACCCCAAGAAGAAAAAATGATAATAATAATAATAAATAATTCAATGTCGGTAAAAGAAAATGGATGGGAGGAAGAGAGTAAGTGAGTGAGTCAGTTGAACCCCTTTTAAGAAGTGGTCGCCCCAAGAAGAAGAACAAGAACAATAATTACGATAAAACCTAGAGATCCCGGCTTAGGTCGGAGCTAAAAAATGCAAAAATACACACACACACACACAACACATTACATTACCTGCATAACATTGCCAGTCTGGAGTGCAAACAGGATGAACTTTGTGGTGATTCCCTTCTCGGTGGATGTGTGTGTTGCGGCCTGTATTCCCACCGGCAGTATGTATGCCTGTCTCTCCATGATGGGTGGAGTAGCCCGTCCACCCAGTGATGAGAAGGCAGTGGCATTGGCCTGACTCAGTCCCTCAAATAACTCCAGTGATGTCACCTGCGAACACACACACACACACACATGTATATACAGTATATATATATATACATCACTCACTTTACTTACTTACACTTTACTTTAAATTTTCTCTACTTATTTACACAAAGACTTCTTCAACCACAAAGGTTGCTCACCTCGAAGCATCAGTACTTTATTTACTTCACTTACTTCACTTAACTTTCCTCACTTAACTTTTACTTTTCTCAACTTATCTACACACAAACAAAAATAAGTCACTCACCTCGAAGCATCGGCACTTTATTTACTTCACTTACTTTACTTACTTTCACTTAACTTTCCTCAACTTATTCACACAAAACACTTTACTTACTTCACCCACTTAACTTAAATTACACTTAACTTTCCTCACTTTACATTTACTTTTCTCAATTTATTTACACAAAAAAAAAAAATAACGGTCGCTCACCTCATAGCGTCGATACTTGTCATTGAAGAAGGTGTATACGACCCAGTTTTCCGAGTGCACCACGTGGATGGGACCAGAGACCTTCTTGTGGTTCACCGATTCGATCACGGCGCCGCTCACAGTGTCCACCAGGTATAGGGTCAGTGTGTCTGTGTGTGTAGGAGGGGGGGGGGTTGGAGTGAGTGAGGGTAGGGTGAGATTGAATGGGGGAGGGAGGGAGAAAGGGAGAGAGTTAGAGAGAGAGAGAAAAATATATATACACTCACTCACTCACACTTGCACACACACACACACACACACACACACACACACACACACACACACACACACACACACACACACACTCACTCGCTCACTCACACACACACACACACACACAAACCCACACACACACAAACATACGCACACACACACAAACACACACACACACAAACACACACACACACAAACACACACACAAACATACGCACACACAAACATACGCACACACGCACGCACGCACACACACAGTACTCACTCTTGTTAAGGTGATCATATCCCTGGGTAGTGACAACAGCCAGATTGGGGTTCACGTATTTGTAGAGAACAGAACGGTCGGCCAACACACGTCCCGGTGAATGTACCTTCTCCCAGGCCAACTTCCCGTACACACCAGTGATGATGCCTCCACCACCCACACACACACGCCACACTTCACGCAACACAAGGTTCTGTAAGGAGGGAGTGTTGGAACAAGGAAAACTGGACACACTTCTGCCGTGGCCATCCCTTTGGGGCGACTTCCCGGAGGAAACGAGGCATCAGAGTTATAGATAGATAGATAGATTAGACTCTGTGACAGTTGACTAAGTTTGGTGCTGTCAATGTTGTGGTACCGGTACTATGATTCTGTTGTACAGTTGAGCAAATAGAAAGTGCAAGAAAAATCTGTCTGTATATGTCACCATTTTCACCACCACTCAAAGTTCAGCCAATCACGTTCCACCTTACATACATTGGCTTTGGATTCTCAGTTATTAATTATAAATATACGAGGGATTAGACTAGAAAGATCTGCCAGATGTTGCCATATATAGCCAATTTTTTCTTGCACTTTCTACTTGCTCAACTGTACCAATACCACACCATCATCAACACCACATAATTGTAGCATAGCATACATCCTACACCATCATCAACACCACATAATTGTAGCATAGCATACGTCCCAAATAATGCCTGGTGTTGTCTCATACTTACCCCCGGTGTGGAGAACCTGAGGGTGTAGCCGGTGAGGTGTGTGGAGCCGGGTCGAGCCAAGTGAACAAAGATGGAGTCCTTGTGCTGTAAGACAACGCTCTCTCCACTCGCTGGGAACACGTGTAGGTTCATTGTGTCGTCAACAAACACCACAGGCTGTTTCAAGGTGGAGGCATTAAATTAGCTTGGGTTAAGGGGGTGCGGGAGTAGGGGGCAGGCTTGGGTGGTGCGGGAGTAGGGGGCAGGCTTGGGGGGTGCGGGAATAGGGGGACAGGCTTGGGGGGTGCGGGAATAGGGGGACAGGCTTGGGGTGGGTAGAAAGCCTGCCTGTCCCCCTATTCCCGCACTCCCCTAAACTCCCCCCAAGTCTATCCCCCCATTCCCCCTCCGTTTCCTGGCATATATGTTTGGAGGAATCAGAGACTTACCAATTCACCAACAACCAAAAACAATCTATCTGCCTTTAATTTCGTTTCCAAGACAATCTATCTGTCTTTAATTTCGTTTCCAAGACAATCTATCTATCTTTAATTTCGTTTCCAAGACAATCTATCTGCCTTTAATTTCTTTTCCTTCACCAACAAGACAATCTATCAGCCTTTAATTTCATTTCCAAGACAATCTATCTACCTTTAATTTAGTTTCCAAGACAATCTATCTGCCTTTACTTTAGTTTCCAAGACAATCTATCTGCCTTTACTTTTCTTTTACTTCACCAACAACCAACCAAAAACAATTTATCTACCTTTAATTTTCTTTTCTTTACCTTCACCAACAACCAACCCAAAACAATCTATCCGCCTTTAATTTATTTCAAAGACAATCTATCTGCCTTTAATTTCGTTCTCAAGACAATCTATCACCTTAACTTTTCTTTTTGCTTCACCTACCTTGAGGTATTGATGGTCTGGGTGGTGTAGAAGGAGTGCCTGTATGATGGTAAATCCCAGAGTCATCACACCACCTCTATCACCGACACCTTCACCAGTGATGGGGTTGAAGGCTACTAGTACACCTTCCCCTGTCTCCTGTAAATACATAGACACACTTTACTACTGGCAAAATTATACCCTGTAACACAAACACACTTTACTACTGGCAAAATTACACACATAAACACACAACACACTAATACACCTTCCCGTGTCTCCTGTAAACACATAAACACATATAATACATGCAAAATCATACACATAAACACACAACACACTAATACACCTTCCCCTGTCTCCTGTAATACATAGACACACTTTACAACTGGCAAAATAACACAACACACTAGTACACCTTCCCCTGTCTCCTGTAAACACACATAGACACACTTTACTACTGGCAAAATCACACACACAAACACATAAACACACATAATACTGGAGATATGATACCCTGTAACACACAAACACACTTTGTAACACATAGACACACTTTACTACTGGCAAAATTACACTTTGTTTTAGTAGTAACATGAATTGGTGGATACAATTATTTATTTATTTAATGTTGCAATTTTGCAAGATGGATGAATGCAAACAATCCACCCACACCCTACACCCACCATCTCCACTTTTCTTCCACACCCTACACCCACTATCACCACCACTTTCCTCCACCTACACTTTCCTTCCACTATCACCACCACCACTTTCCTTTCCACACCCACCACCTCCGCTCTCCTCACCCTGTGTTTGCCGACCACGACACACTGAGGTTGGTGTGGGAAGTGTGCTGACGTGCGTTGAGTGTAGAGCAACAGTTTGTCTCCCTCCAGTGGCATCAGCTCAGACACATATATCCTCCACACCACCTCACCGGTCCAACTATCAACACCCATCATCTGAAGAGGAAGTAAAGAGTTAACATGTGCTTCATTTTTTTTCTAATCACCAAAACACACACACACACACTCACACAAGTACACAAACACACACAAACACACTCACACACACACACAAACACACGCACACACACACACAATAAAGAGGACAGGCCCGGGCATCCTCTCCCAAACTATGGAAATATTGAAGATGGGAAAGTTGACCTCTCTATAATTCACCACACACAGACACACACAATCACTCACTCACACACACACACACACACACCTTTCCGCTAGCCGTGGCCAGGACCAGTAGCTTGCGTAGGTTGAGTTGGTCACGGTGGAGGGTGTGTAGTGGGGCCGGGAAGGTGCTGTCTGAACGTTCCATCACCAGGGACACCCAATGTGATACTTGTGACACCTGCGTCCTCACTCGGTGTACGAGGCTGCTCACCCAGTCTGTTGGAGGGCAGGTACAGTTAAACTTCGATTTAAGAGTAGCACCTCTTTTTGTAAATTTGAGGGTTACTAAATCCTCCAAAATATATTACGAAACGGATTTCCCATTAGTAACATAAAGCTGAATTGTTTCCTAGCATAGTTTGGAGGAATCACTAGCCCTCTAATTTACCAAAGAGAAGTGCTTCCCTTAACGGGAGGGTAAAGATTAGTCATTTTAGGAGATAATTATTCCTCCAAGCTATTCCCAGCAACAGGACACCATTATTTGTGTGTATCTGGTCCTGTTTCCTGGCAAACTTTGGAGGAATCAAGGTGCTCCAATGTACCCAAAGTATACTCTCCTCTTAACGGACACCTTCTTCCCTCTATTAGTCCGTTAAATCGAGGTTTAACTGTACACTCGTCATACAGAATTTCTGACCAGAGTGTGAGGAGTGGAAAGCTTCGAATCGCCTGGTATTGCTCATTTCCCCCCACCCAGTACACGTATAGAGGCTGAGTTCGAATGCAGGGTGTGTGTGTGTTATGTGTGTGTGTGTGGGTGTGTGTGTTGTGTGTGTGTGTGGGTGTGTGTGTTGTGTGTGTGTGTGGGGGTGTTATGTGTGTGTGTGTGTGTGTGTGTGTGTGTGTTATGTGTGTGTGTGTGTGTGTGTGTTATGTGTGTGTGTGTTATGTGTGTGTTATGTGTGTGTGTGTGTGTGTGTGTGTGTGTGTGTGTGTGTGTGTGTGTGTGTGTGTGTGTGTGTGTGTGTGTGTGTGTGTGTGTGTGTGTGTGTGTGTGTGTTATGTCTGTGTGTGTGTGTGTGTGTGTGTGTGTGGTGCCTGCCGT
This sequence comes from Petrolisthes manimaculis, assembly GCA_034508575.1. Lineage (NCBI taxonomy): Eukaryota > Metazoa > Arthropoda > Malacostraca > Decapoda > Porcellanidae > Petrolisthes > Petrolisthes manimaculis. The sequence continues at coordinate 83,851 of JAWZYT010003884.1, read as the reverse complement.
TCGTCTCTGGTCAGAAATTACGTATCATGAATGTACAGCCACAATCAAATATCCACTGACACTTACCTTCCACTGTGCAAATAAGTCAGGATCATATCAAAATACAATCCTACGACAAAACCTTACGTCAACTCAACCCCCTCAATTATTATCATGAGGTGCTGCAAAATCATACACGTGTTGTGTTTTTATTACCAAGGTATTTTCAATGATGGAAGGAAAGTGTGGGTGGATATTATTATTATTATTATTATGAGGTGCTGCAAAATCATACACATGTTGTTTTTTAATTACCAAGGTATTTACTATGATGGAAGGAAAGTGTGGGTGGATATTATTATTATTATTATTATTATTATTATTATGAGGTGCTGCAAAATCATACACGTGTTGTTTTTTATTACCAAGGTATTTACTATGATGGAAGGAAAGTGTGGGTGGATATTATTATTATTATTATCATTATGAGGTGCTGCAAAATCATACACGCGTTGTTTTTTATTACCAAGATATTTACAATGATGGAAGGAAAGTGTGGGTGGACATTTGATTGTGGCTGTACAGTAGTCCTTAGATTTAAAGATGATTAAATTTTGCACACGTATCCTTTTATAATATTGGATGGTCTTCAATGAGGGACAGTGTTGTTGTTGTTGTTATTGTTCTCCTGGGACTTGAGTGTAATATAAAGTGGTGGATACAAGTATATATTCTTTATATATTAATTAAGGGTCTACTGTATACACATTAATACATGATAACATTACAGCAAAGAAAGTAATATACAGCTACCAAATTACATTATATACTTTTGGCGGATAATTACATTTCCTTAATGGTAAAGAAACTACTTACAGCATCATTAATTAAATTATGACACCATAATTATGATGTATACAAGTACTGTTAACTACAAAAACTGTATGTTAACTTACACAGGGATATAAAAACTTACTTGTATCTTCATCATAGAAAGTTGGTGCAGATTCTATTGCATAAAATAATAATAAATCAATGTAACGTGTTAAATCATTTATTTTTTAAGGGGGTGTGGGAGTAGGGGACAAACTTTGGGGGGGACTGGGGGGTGTGGGAGTAGGGGACAAGCTTGGGGGGGGGACTGGGGTGTGTGGGAATAGGGGGACAAGCTTGGGGGGGGACTGGGGGTGTGTGGGAATAGGGGGACAGGCTTGGGGCGGGTAGAAAGCCTGTCTCCTATTCCCGCACCCCACCTAAATCCTCAAGCCTGTCCCCCTACTCCCGCACGCACCAAAACCCCCTAAGCCCCCCCCCCAAAGCCTGTCCCCCTATTCCCACACCCCCTTAAGGACTCTATGAATGTTGTGTGAAAATAGAAAGAAGCCTTCCGATTCCTCCTGACAATGCCACGAAACAAACGAACTCCATCCCTATAGGTGTGTGTGTGTGTGTGTTTCGTGGCAATATTTGAAGGACTCGTTTATCTTCAATTTTCTGACTACATCACACACAGGGTCCTTTAATTAATAAACTCAGTAAAACGTAAAAACAAAAAAGAAATTTGATCCATAATTTTCTTGATTTTCTTAAAGTGGAATAATTACACTTTTCATAAACTAGAGTATTTCATTATAATTCTTTTATTAAATGTTGCTTTTAATAAACTCAGTAAAAAGTAAAAACAAAACAGAAACTTAATACATGATTTTCTTAAAGTGGAATAATTACTCTTTTCATAAACTTGAGTATTTCATTATAATTCTTTTATTAAATGTTGCTTTTTCATGAAAGTTATGAAAGCAAAATAATTAAAATGTATGATTCAAAACAGGAGTATTAGTTGTTGTTGTTGTTGTTGCTTAGAGTAAACGTTAAAAATTGTCTGCAAGGTATGACAAAAGTGCGAAAAAGAATGTGAGAAGTGAGAGAAAAAATGTGAGAAGTGAGAGAAAAAATGTGAGAAGGGAGAGAAAGAATGAGAGACAAGAGAATATGTGAGAAGTGAGAGAATGAGAGACGAATGAATATGTGAGAAGTGAGAGAATGAGAGACGAATGAATATGTGAGAAGTGAGAGAAAGAATGAGACAGAAGAAGTGAGAGAAAGAATGAGATGCAAGAATATGTGAGAAGTGAGAGAAAGAATGATAGACGCAAGAATATGTGAGAATGAAAGAACGAGACAAAAGAATATGTGAGAAGAAGTGAGAGAAAGAACGAGAGGCGCAAGAATAAGTGAGAATGAATATGTGAGAATGAAAGAATGAGAGTCGAATGAATATGTGAGAAAGAAAGAATGAGACAAACAAGTGAGAGATAAGAACGAGAGAAGCGCGAGAATACGTGAGAAAGTGAGAGAAAGAACGAGAGAAGCGAGAGAAAGTGAGAGAAAGAACGAGAGAATACACGAGAATGAAACTGTTGAAATAAATAACCCTGTCAATACCTGGTGATGCAGGAAGCGGATCCTGGAAGTTGATGTTGGCGCCGTCTACAGGCAGGTCCACTCCCTCCACTGCCACCACCCTCGCCATCGCCTCCTCCCGCCACCACACCACACCTGACAACAACAACAACACCGGGAGAACATCAACAACAACAATAACAACACCAAAATAAAGTAGGGTCATATTATCTCCCCACACTTATAAACTTGAAATAGGATTAATAGTTATGAAGAAAAAAGCAAAAAAGTAAAGTAGTACACTCTCCTCTTTTTTTATGTTAGGTTAGGTTCCTGAAGGGGTCGCATAAAGTGAATTTTGCATAAAGTAAATTGTACATTTCCATAAGAAATAATGGAACTTTAACTTGAAAATTGAGCCTCCTTGTTCCTGTTATTTTAAGAGTTTGTGTAAATTGCATTTATTTAATTTTTTTCATGATACGCACTATTTCAAATTCGCATATTTTAAACTCTCATAAAAAGAGAGGAGAGTGTACCACCTTAATTCACTCTTGTTTACATTGGTGGTGTGTCTTGATTCTTCCAAAAAATAAGGATGCCAGGAAACAGGACAAAATGAACAAAAAAAAAATAATGGTGTGTTCTGTTGTCGCTTGGAATAGTTTGGAGGAATCAAGACACTCCAATGTAACCAAAGTGATTTACCCCGTTAATTAACGAACTACCTAGTGTACAAACACAGAGAACGTTGGTTTGTGGTAAAAAAAAAAACATGGTAACAAAAGTGAATTACCCTCTTAATAATTAATGAACTACCTACTATACAAACAGAGAGAACGTTTGTTTGTGGTAAAATAAAACATAAAAAAACCATGGTCGTGTGTGCGTTTGAGTTACCGGCACCGCTGAGGAGATGGAGGGAGTGGTCGGAGCACGTGAGTAGGGCGCGGAGAGCCGAGCCCCCGTCGCTGGTCTGGTAGTGGTGGACGTAGAGTGAGGTGGCTTGGCCGGTGTGGGTAGGCAGCTCCACCACCAGTCCTTGCTCTCCTACCTCTGATCCCGTCTCAAGGTCTACCGCGCCTAATGTCACTACCTGTAAACACATTATTAGTATTATTGTTATTGTTATTCGAGGACGGTCACCTACTTGCACAACTAAACCCACAGGTATCCTCTTTGTATGGATCGTAAGGTCCCCTAGGGTACTTCTTTTCCTTGTAACTCCTTGTAACTCCTTATTATTATTATTGTTATTATTGTTATTATCTTTATTGTTATTATTATTATTATTATTATTATATCACAACAACAAACATAATAAAAATTAAGAAACACACATTGGAAATCTATTTATTTATTTACTCTACGGTCTCTACCGATCACAATAACAAACGTCATGAAAATTAAGAAACACACACTGGAAATCTATTTACTCTACCAATAACAAACGTCCTGTAGGGAGCGAGGCGTCAGAGCTATAGATAGATAGATAGATAGATAGTAAAATTGTAAGAACCGAGTTGAGTTTGTGCGGCCACACTCACATGGGCCACCTGTGTGAGTGAATAGAGGACTCCGCCTGCCACAGCTGACGACTGACTTCCTCCCAGGTCCCTCACCAGGTGTAGGCTGTTGCCGTCGAGGTGTACCAAGCGTCTACCCGGCCCAACCTGACAAAAAAACAAAAACAAACATTGCTAAATTTAGGAATACATACAGGAGTTAGGGTTGGTAGTATTGTTTCAAGTTCTTGTGGTGCCAACCTGATTTTGTGAGAGAAAAGTGTAAGCAATAATTCGATAACAAACAAATATGCCTCTAAGTACAATACCTGGATAATGAGGTGATCGGGTCCTCCGGGTACAGTCTGTAGGAGGACCTGTGAGCCTGGTTCGGGTGCCTCGAGTCCGACCGAGGCCAGCGGTTGGGAGACGAACTCGGGAGAAGGTGCGGTGAGTAGCAGGACGAAGATGAGAGACAACGACAACTCCACACACACCACACTCTTCCCGGCACTCCCACACCTTAAAACATTAAAATACAACACTGAGATCTTCACACACAACATATATATATACATACACACACATACATTCAGTTTTCTTACTTAAATACTTATATATACACACATATACCACTACATACATAGGTACAGTACATACATCCACACACATACGTATTATAATATACATAAAGAAAAATTATCATTATTAGGTACTGTATTATAATTAAGGACCCTGTATAACTGAGATCTTCACACACAATGTATATAATTATAATATGCATAAAGAAAAATGATCATTATTACCAATTTTCACAACACGAGTTTTGTTTTTGATAGTACAGTACACCAATTCATATATAAAACAGTGTAATACAAACCCGTAACAAAAAAAAAGTGCCAACGAGGGATTTACTGTATTTCAGACTGTGTGTGTGTAAATAATGCTTCGTATGGAAACTGACTCAAGATTTACTGTATTTCCGACTGTGTGTGTGTAAATAATGCTTCGTATGGAAACTGACTCAAGATTTACTGTATTTCCGACTGTGTGTGTACAGTCTCCTCCACTCCCGCTTTCACCAGTTCAGCGTTGTCAATGAATACACCCGGGTTCGTCTGAGCTACCAGTTCCGACTCTCACATCCGAAACACCTGCCAGTAAGAGTAAGGGTTGATGGCAGGTGTTTCGGATGTGAGAGTCGGAACTGGTAACTCACACAAGGCCGTTAAGAAATTCGAAACATTCATATCCTTAGAGTGAAAGATATGAATGTTTCGAATATTTTAACTTGTGAAACGGAATTCGAATTTCTGACATGCCCAACATTGGCAACGACAGGGGAGAAAAGCGGGAGTGGAGCCAACTGTACATAAACAATGCTTCGTATGGACCCCGACTCACTTGGTGTCCGTGGATATCCAGGGTGCGACAACGTTGGTGTGGTCAAGAGGCGAGCCCGACACCCGGTCCAGTGTTGTCACCACCACCGATCCTGCCACCACCTCTCCCAACACCAACTCACTCTCACCGACCACCACAGCACGTTCTAGTAACCTGTGAAGGAAGGGAAGTGTCACATGTTGACTTTCACCACTGCTACAGTTGCCAAAAAAGGTATTGCGACAAATCTGGATAGAACTTTAACCCTAGTAATATCCACAACTATTTGTATATGGACTATAAGCATGTATAACAGAAGGAAATATACACATCCTTCTGTAATACATACTTATAATCCCTATAAACAACTATGGAGACTAATATATTTAATGTTGTATCAATAGTTGTAGCACTACCGTACCTTTTTTGGCAACTGTACATAAAAAATAAAATTAAATAAAGAGAGAAAAGAAGGCGAAAATATTCCTAAAAGATTCCTTAATTAATGGTAGAAATTATTAAAGAAATACAGATTGATAATAACAAACATTAACAAGTAAGAGTAGTGTCACATTTTGCCTTTCATCAATGCTGAATTAAAAAAAAAAAAAGAGAGAGAGAAAAGGCAAAAATATTCTTGAAGATTCCTTAATTGATGGTAGAAATTATTAAAAGAAATACAGATGGATAATGACGAACATTAATTTTTTTTTTATTAGAGCTGACATAATTAACAGATAAATTATATAGTACTGTACAGCATCAAAAATAATAAACATAAATTCCTTGTTTTTAAAGTGCAGAAATTAAAAAATACCGTATCAATAGTAAGAAACAGAAAATTTCTTTGTAAATTAAAAATACCATATCAATAGTAAGAAACAGACATTTTTTTTGTGGTAAATGGAAGGCTACAGTGTGCCAGAAAACAGCCCAAAGTGTTTTTTTCTTTTTTTTTTTACCCCGGGTGAGGTGTGTGTGAGAGGTAGGTTTCGTGGATGAGAGCCGCTGTGAGTGTGTCCCACGTCCTCACCATCCTGCCAGCCACCGACGTCACCCGCTGTCCCTCACCCACCAGCGCCTCCACACGACCATTCTCACCCGATTCCAGGACCTGACGCCACACTATGTCTCCTGTGATATGGGGAAGGGAAGGAGGGGGTAAGGAAGGGGTAAGGAAGGGGTTAGAGTATTTGTGGTGATGTAGGTATCATTTTTATTTTAATGTTCTAATTTCTCACTCTTATATATCAACTTTTCTGCCATGGCCACCCCCTTGGAGGGAGTTCCCGGAGAGAATGAGGCATCAGAGCTATAGATAGATAGATAGATCAAATTTTCAACGTGTAGAGGTTAACTGTGCCTTTAATTTTATACATAAAACAGTTGCAAAAACAAGTACTGTAAATTAAATGGAGAAAATTATATTGTAAGGAAGGACATGGATTAATTCAAAAGAAACACCTACACATATATACAGTTATAAGGGATAATACACTTTTGGTACATTGGAGCATCTTGATTCCTCCAAAGTATGCCAGGAAACAAAAGCAACAGATTAATTAATAAAAACAATGGTGGCCTGTTGTTGCTTGGAATAGTTTGGAGGAATCATTTGCTGCAGACTTACCACTAACAAAGAATTACAAAGGCAAGATAACGATTACAAATAACTACATTACCATTCTTAGTGGCCAGTGCTGCCAACACATTGTCTGAGGTGGCAACAATGATGCGCCGTGGTACAGTGGACTCATCAAACACAGCCTGGGTCACAACTCCAACATACTGCTGCACCCTGGATAAGTAAATGTATATCAATCAATTTAAAATATATATATATATATATAAAATACAGAATTTTGCCCCAATCAGGTCCTGGTACATTACAACGGTTATTTCTCGGTAGTTTGCCCAGGTTAGGTCCAAGTAGTCTAGGTTTGGTTAGTTTAGACTCTAGACTAATTTCCAAATTATGTTAGAAAACCGGACATTTCAAATTTTGAAATTAGCCTGACCTTACCTGACCTGACCTGACCTAACCTAGATTGCATCAGACTACCGGGACCTAACCTGGACAAACTAGTGGGAAATAATCGTGATAAAAGTACAATACATGACTGGGGCAAAATACTGGGACCCAGCCGGATCTGGCAACACTGCTGCAAAATAGTAATTCTTTCAATAAATACTGATGAAATATAGTGATTGAAGTACTTATTTACTTTTATCTTATTTTTAACATTTTTATCTACTTTAACTTTATTTTAAACATCTTTTTATCTACTTTAACTTTATTTTAAACATCTTTTTATCTACTTTAACTTTATTTTAAACATCTTTTTATCTACTTTAACCTTATTTTAAACATCTTTTTATCTACTTTAACCTTATTTTAAACATTTTTATCTACTTTAACCTTATTTTAAACATATTTTTATCTACTTTAACCTTATTTTAAACATCTTTTTATCTACTTTAACCTTATTTGCATCTACCTTTACCTTATACTTATCTACTTTTACCTTATTTTTATCTTTATTTCATTCACCGGCACGAATGACAAGATACCGGTAACTTAAATAAATAAATAAAAACCTCGCTATTTTAACCAGTAATCTTTCTATTAGATACATATATACCTTTTATTTCTCATCCTTGTTAACAAAATACCAATATAAAAAAATTCCCCACATGATAAATATAAACATGAATAGAAAAAAAAAAGATAAACATCAATACTTTATCACTAATTTAGCCATTTTTCTTGCTATTAAACATCAAATTATTGTCATTATTATTTTCCTGGGTTACTTACCAGTCAAATTTTCCTATCTGATCTTCATATAGGCCAAATGAAGGGCTTATATGAGATAAAAACAATAATAATAATAATGACAACGGAGCTTTCAGACCGGCGGCCATGTTTGTTGTTGTGGGATACGAGCGTCTTTTGTTTATTTTTATTATTATTTATTGTTTTTTTATTATTATTATTATATTGGTTGATTATATAGTTCAATTCCACCTTGTTGTAAATATTATAAATTAATATTTAGTTCATGGAATCTTAATTTTACTATAAGCCGTCATCTGGTCGTCCAAGCGGAGGATTGGGGGACCCGTCTTGGGAGCGCTTGGTTTCAGTGACGAGAACCATGGCCCAGGTATACCATGGCCCAGGTATACCTGGGCCATGACGAGAACCATGGAGGTATAATCTAAGAGGAGGCGGCATGACGTCACAGAGGTGAAGCCAATTTTCTATTGGTCGGCTGTCCTCCCTACCCCCCAAAGGCCCCCATTGACTCAAAACAAACCTCAGCTCATCACGTCGGACCATCAATTTCACCAACATTCTTTGCCATTTTTTTATGATAATGCTGGCGTGTTCAGCATATGGGTGTACCCAGAGAGACAGGAGTCTTTCTACTACATTTCATATGTATGTTAAGAAAGTCATATAGAAAAATATACGACAGAAATTGACAAATCAACGAAGTGAATTTTATCACCTTCCTCGCACACCGCGACACGTACCCATGTCCTGTAGAATATTAATACTGTATACACAAAAACTG
>JAWZYT010003884.1:57500-70000 GCA_034508575.1 Petrolisthes manimaculis | reverse complement strand
CCATCAGGCCCAAAACTTCCCTAAAAGTGGTCGTTTCAGAGCCCAAATTTCCCTAAAAGTGGTCGTTTCAGAGCCCAAATTTCCCTAAAAGTGATCGTTTCAGAGCCCAAATTTCCCTAAAAGTGATCGTTTCAGAGCCCAAATTTCCCTAAAAGTGGTCGTTTCAGAGCCCAAATTTCCCTAAAAGTGGTCGCTTCAGAGCCCAAATTACCCTAAAAGTGGTCGCTTCAGAGCCCAAATTACCCTAAAAGTGGAATTTTCTTGATGTGTCGCGTTGTCAGAATAATTGACGACAGAGCTGGACCAGTTAACTCACCTCTGAAAATCCCAGACGTTTTCTCGTGGATTCGAACCCGGGTCCTTCACAGCCGCAGTCCGTCTCTTTAGCCACTCTGCCACCGCCTCGTTTTCGTCAGTATTCAACAGCGAGGTCATGTGCCGCCTGAGAAAAGATGATTGAGAGGTGGAACAAAATATTATAAACATAAAAGTGAAGAGAAAGAAAAAACTATATATATAAAATAAACACATATCTTTGAAAATAAAATAAACACACATATCGTTGAAGATAAAATAAGTGAAGATAAGAGAAGAAAAATAAAATAAAAGAACTAATGTCCTTGAAATTTTGTTTATATAAAAATAACAGAAAATAATGTTGTTGAATTTTTTTTTATAATATAGAAAGACAAGAAAAAAAATAAAAAATAAAATGTTGTTGAATTTTCATTTTTTACATAATATAGAAGAGAAGAAAAAAAATAACAGAAATAAAGTACCGTAGTTGAAAATTTTACAATATAGAAAGACAAGGAAAAAAAATAAAAATAAAAAATGTTGTTGAAATTTTGTTTACATAATATATAAAGATAAAATAAATAAATAATACAGAAAAAATAGTGTCAAATATTTAACTAAGTAGATCAACAAGTGAAGAGAAAAAGAAATAATAATAATAATAATAATAATAATAATAATAATAAAAATAATAATAATAAGCACTGAAAATGGACAGTTGACGAAGAGAAACTCCCTTTTAGTGTCCTCTTATGACAAGCAATGATACTATATATAAAAATAAAGGGAGGTATTTGTAGTCCAAGAACAATGTGACCAACAACAGAAAACGGAGTGTCTACGAGCCTAAAAATACTACTACTAATAATAACAATAACACGAGAGAGTAAAGGAGAAGAAGGGAAGGAAATAGAAGGATTGATTGCTTGTTGGATATTAGGGGTTGTCAACATTGGTGTGGTATAGCGCCAGAAAAAAGTGATAGATATAAAGGTGTGACAACAAAAGAAAAGAGGGAACAGTTGAAGAACTGAAAGATGGGAACCATTTAGTCTGGTCTGTCACTGGTGACCTTCCTAGAATGGGAAACCCCGTCTCCCCTTAATCGGGGCAGAGCAGGGGCCGGAGCCCCCTCTAGTATAGCTCGCCAGGTCTCAGAGACACACAAGCCCCCCACCACGACAAGGTGGTTCCCGTTAGGGGGAGAGAGAGAAGGAGGGAAGGAAAGAGGGGAAAGAGGAGAAAGAGGAGGGAAGGAAAGAGAAAGAGGAGGGAAGGAAAGAGAAAGAGGGAAGGAAAGAGAAGGAGAAAAAGAAGGGAAGGAAAGAGAAGGAGAAACAGGAGAAAAAGAAAGAAAGGAAAGTAAAGGAGAAAGAATTTTATTGCAAGTAAAAAATAAAAATAGATAATAATTACAAAGACAGTGAAAAAGGGGGAAGGGAAGATGAAAAATGATGATAGCATAATAATTCGTGGAGAAGAAAGAGAGATAAAATATAATAAGGAAGAGGAAGAGGAGGAGGAGGAGGAAGAGGAGGAGGAGGAAGGTGTAATTATCAACGTTGGAGGAAAGAAAAGTGGTAGGGAAACTTTTGATGTAGTGGGAAGGAAAGATAGTGTTGTGGGTAGTGGTGGTGGTAGTGGTATGAGTGGTAGTGGTAGTAGGGGTGGTGGTGGTAGTAGTGTTCGTGTTGTCAGTAGTGGAAGTGGTAGTGTTGACAATACCACCGTGACAACAACAAGTGTGGTGGCAGCATTGACGGAGAGGGTGTCAGTGGGTGTCAGAGGTGTTGGCAATGTTGGTAGTGGTGTTGGCAGGAAGAAGGAAAGTCGAATTGGACCAGCAAACCGAGCAGACAAATTACAAGTGAGTAGACAATTAGTGTTTGCTTGTTTGAATTAATTAATAATAATAATAATAATAACATAAATAAAAATATTAATAATAATAATAATAACATAAATAAAAATATTTATAATAATAATAATAATAATAATAATAATAATAATAATAACAATAATAACATAAATAAAAATAACAACAATAATAAAAACAATAATAACATAAATAAAAATAATAATAACAATAATAACATAAATAATAATAACAACAATAATAAAAACAATAATAACATAAATAAAAAAAAAAATAATAATAACAATAATAACATAAATAAAAATAATAATAATAACAATAACAACATAAATAAAAATAATAATAATAACAATAACATAAATAAAAATAATAACAACAATAATAACAAATAAAAATAATACTAATAAAAACAATAATACCCCTTCTGTGCCTTCGTCAGGTACGACTGAATACCCTGGAGAAGGAAGTGTCATGGCTGCAACACAAGGGCAAGGCGTTGGACCAAAGACTGTCAAGATTCATGGCACAGAAGTCCTGGTTTGCCTCTACACTTGACGACCTTCACCTACGCCTCGACTCCTTGGGACGCTCACAGAAGTCAATGACGAGGAGAGATAACCCACAACAGAACCATCACCTGCAACAAAACGACTCTCCTTCACCTTCCATACTGTCACACCCACATTCATAAAACAACAGCACCAACTCCTGTAACAAAACGACTCTCCTTCACCTTCCATACTGCCACCCTCAACACCACACAGAAGTCAATGACGAGGAGAGATAACCCACAACAGAACCATCACCTGCAACAAAACGACTCTCCTTCACCTTCCATACTGTCACACCCACATTCATAAAACAACAGCACCAGCTCCTGCAACAAAACGACTCTCCTTCACCTTCCATACTACCACCCTCAACACCACACAGAAGTCAATGATGAGAGATAACCCACAACAGCACCAGCTCCTGCAAAAAACACGACTCTCCTTCACTTTCCATACTGTCACACCCACATTCATAAAACAGCAGCACCAACTCCTGCAAAAACACGACTCTCCTTCACTTTCCATACTACCACACACACACACACTCATAAAACAACAACACTCTGTTTTTGTGTGTCCCCCCTCCCCCCCACACCCCATGAAATCTACACTATCCCTCCCTCCCCCACACTGCAACCCCCCAACACTACTCCACACTCCTCCATTCCTTCCACACTACCTACCACCCACACACACACACACACATCAAATAATAACACGTAGGCCTACTCTGTTCATGTGACGACACCTTATATTTATACACGACATAATAATAATAATAATAATAATAATAATAATAATAATAATAATAATAATAATAATAATAATAATAATAGTATGTATGGTGTAATGTAAATAAAACAATAACTTGATAGTAGCAGATATCTTAATTCCTCCCGTATTTTTATTTATTATTTATTATTTATTATTATTATTATTATTATTATTATTATTATCCTACTGTAATGTTTAATTAATACTGTTCTCTAACTTTTCATACAAACAATAATTAGTAATATACCATCTCATTAATATAATTATTTGCTATAGTATACATAATTCATTTTTTAATCAAAGTAATATATTTTTTTTTCGTGTTTTGAATTCATAAAAGCTTATATTATTATTATCATTCACAAAATTGTCCTCTTTTTCTCCATCATCAAATGTTATTCTCCCTCTCTCATCTTTCCTTATTATTATTATTTATTATTTATTATTTATTATTATTATTATTATTATTATTATCTCTCCTTTGTTGTGGTCTCTCTCTCTCCTTTATTTCATCCTTCGCATCGACCATATCCACTTCTCTCTCTCTCTCTCTCTCTCTCTCTCTCTCTCTTCTACTTGTCTGAATCGTTGTATGATTTTACCGAAGTGGGTCAATTTAAATAAGGCTAAATATTACTCTAACTTAAATAATTCAAAAAACAAAACTATTAGACTCATTTACTGAAACATACCATGCAAAATAAAACCTACAGGAAATAATAATATACAATAATAACTAAAAATAAAAACATACATAAACGAAGTCAACACGAGCCAATACGAACATGTAAACAAAAACTAAGATATTTCGGTTTCGGCTCCCGTCACAAATTTCCTAGTTTATTTTTTTTTGGCTATTAATGCATCACCAAGGATTTATAAACAAAAACTGATGTATAATATGCAAACTCATACACCACAACAAATAAATAAAAGCACAAAATACAAACTTATTACGTAATTTATCTTTATTTTTCTTTCCTATTGATGACGCAACTTGAACCGAAACGGCACTTATACTCCAAAGAAATTATTTTGTATATAATTTTGCCTATAATAAGTTTAATAACCACTTTTCTGGTATTTAAGGACAACAATAAGATCAAGAACTAAGTGATAAATAAATAAGGTATGATATTCTTGGTACATATTATAATTAAAACTGTAAAATAAGATATTAAAATGAAGATGGTGTAATGAAACTTTCACTTTATGGTAAATTTTTACAAGTTGCTACAACAGGATTTCACTGGAAAAAAAAAATATTTCCTAGAAGAATTTAGTGTGACTACCGGGACCTAACTGGGGCAGACTACTGGGACCTAACCTGGGCAGACTACCGGGACCTAACCTGGGCAGACTACTGGGACCTAACCTGTGCAGACTACCGGGACCTAACCTGGGCAGACTACCGGGACCTAACCTGGGCAGACTACTGGGACCTAACCTGTGCAGACTACCGGGACCTAACCTGGGCAGACTACCGGGACCTAACTGGGGCAGACTACCGGGACCTAACCAGGGCAGACTACCGGGACCTAACCTGGGCAGACTACCGGGACCTAACCTGTGCAGACTACCGGGACCTAACCTGGGCAGACTACCGGGACCTAACCTGTGCAGACTACCGGGACCTAACCTGGGCAGACTACCGGGACCTAACCAGGGCAGACTACCGGGACCTAACCTGGGCAGACTACCGGGACCTAACCTGTGCAGACTACCGGGACCTAACCTGGGCAGACTACCGGGACCTAACCAGGGCAGACTACCGGGACCTAACCTGGGCAGAGTACCGGGAAATAACCGTGGTAAAGTACAGGAAATGACCGGGGCAAAAATAAAATCAATACAGTAAAGAATTGATGATAGTGATTTTGGACAAGCCCACGTATAATACAAAAAAAAAAAAAAAAAAAAAAAGCATTTAATTTTGTTCAATATACATAATTTTTACTTATATATATTTTTCTTTTTTTCAGAATTGTAATGAAGGAGTGTTGGTAGTTTAATTAAGATGTTGAAGGACGGAGAAACACCCTTGATTACTGTTGAAGTGAGAACGGCACAATATTAACCTCAGCGACTTATTAGTGAACTCGTCAGTCAGTCAGTCAGTTTAGTCAGTGAGTGAGTGTGAGTAAGTCGGTCAGTTTAGTCAGTGAGAGTGTGAGTGAGTGTAGTCAGTCAGCCAGTCAGTCAGTTTAGTCAGTGTGAGTGAGTGAGTGAGTGAATGAGCCAGTCAGTCAGTTTAGTTAGTTAAGTAAGTCAGTGTAGTCAGTTAAAGTGAGTGAGTCAGTTTAGTTAGTCAGTTTAGTTAGTCAGTCAGTCAGTTTAGTAAGTAAGTGAGCGAGTGAGTCAGTTTAGTAAGTTAGTAAGTGAGTGAGTGTAGTCAGTGAGTGAGTCATCATGCTGCTGCGACAATTCAACCACAGAAAATTGTTGCGATATTTAGCCGAGCACATGGACCTGCCTCGGAGGACCTGCGCTCAGCTCACCTTCGTCCCCCAACACCGCCCCTGCCTGGAGGAGTCCCTGGGGCGCCTGCAGGAGTTTATAGACCAGTCCCGCCGGCTGTTCGTGCTCACCGGCGCCGGGATATCGACCGAGAGTGGCATACCCGACTACCGCTCCGAGGGCGTGGGACTCTACGCCACGTCTACCAAGAGGCCGGTGCAGTTTAAGGTCCGGTAGAACAGGTAGCCTATATAGCTCAGATGGTTAATGCAGTCGATAGTTGATTTATTTATTAATTTATTTTTTGTTTGTTAATGCAGTCCATTTTTTTTTTTTTTTTTTTTTTTTTTTCAGTCAATATTTATTTTTATTTTTTATTTTTGTACGCAGTTTAAGGTCCGGTAGAACAGGTAGCCTAGCTCAGATGGTTAATGTAGTCGATATAATTTCATTCTTTTGTAAGCACTGTACAATATATAGTTTTGCTTTTTATTATTTGCAAGTTCTTTATTTTACTAATTTTGTTTTATATTTACCAAAAGGCCGGATCAGTTCAAGGTCCGGTAGAACAGGTTGGTTAATGTAGTCGATATTATATTTAATTGTTTTTTATTTTTTCGCATGCACTGTATATAATAAATATAATGTTATGCTTTTTATTATTTGTAAGTTATTTATTATGCTAATTTTTATTGCCGCTAAGGGCCATAACGTTTTGGTTACATAAATGGTTATTGATGACAGATAAATGATGTATAAAGGCCACAATGATTTGGTTATATAAATGGATAATAAAGATGTTTTGGTTACATAAATGGATATTATTGATGGTAGATACAAAAAATTATACTAAATATATTATATTAAAATTATATTAAATATATTATATTAAAATTATATTAAATATATTATATTAAAATTATATTAAAATTATATTAAATATATTATATCAAAATTATCCTGTATCAATATTATACTGTATTATTATTATTACTGTATTATCATTAATATTATTATTATTATTATTAATATTATCATTATCATCATCATTTTTTTGTATACCGGTACCACAATTGTTTCATCAATAAGGTGTTCATGGAGTCGGCCAAGGCTAGACAGAGTTACTGGGCCAGGAACTATGTGGGTTGGCAGCGGTTCTCGTCGGTGCGGCCCAACAGTGCCCACCTCGCCCTGGCCGCCTGGGAGCCGAGTGGAGGCGGCCCGGTCCACTGTATCGTCACTCAGAACGTGGACCGACTACATCACAAAGCTTTATCCACCAATATTTATGAATTACATGGTGGGTGAGGTTTGTAAATACAGTACATTATTGTATTTTGTTATTTAATTTATCTGGATGTAGTGAGAAGGTGAGATTTATAAATTCAGTACAATACAGTTCATCAGTCTAGAATAGGTGCTGTGGAAATGAGTTAGCTGAGAGGTACATGTGGACTAACAAGGTGGGATGGAGACAGTAATGAGAGTGTGTATGAGAGATGTGGTATTGAGTGTGGAGTGGTTGAGAGAGTGAAGCATAATACTCTGAGGTGGTTTGGACATGTAGAGAGAATGTAAGGTGAGGAGTTTGTAAAGAAGGTGTATGGAAGTGAAGTTGTAAGACCTGGTGTGAGAGGCAGACCACCAGTTAGATGGCAGAACAGAGTGGAAGAGTATGTAAAGGAGAGTAACATGAAGGGTAAAGGAGGGAGTAAGGAGGGAGTGTTGGAACAGGGACGACTGGACACACTTCTGCCGTGGCCACACCCTTGGAGGGAGTTACCGGAGGGAATGAGGCATCAGAGCTATAGATAGATCGATACAATACAGTATTGAATTTAGTTACTTTATTTAATTCATCTGGTTATAGTGAAGTGTATGGTGAGTGAGTGAAGTTTTTAAATACAGTACAGTACATTATTGTATTTTTGTTATTTAATTTATCTGGTTATAGTGACATGTATGGTGAGTGAGTGAAGTTTTTATGTTTATTATTGCATTTAGTTATTCAATTTATCCAGAT
This sequence comes from Petrolisthes manimaculis, assembly GCA_034508575.1. NCBI lineage: Eukaryota > Metazoa > Arthropoda > Malacostraca > Decapoda > Porcellanidae > Petrolisthes > Petrolisthes manimaculis. The sequence goes on along the minus strand of JAWZYT010003884.1, from coordinate 62,022 downwards.
ATAGTGTAAAAAACTGTAGAAGTAAGTGTGTGTGTGTGTGTGTGTAACTTAATGGCGAGTATTTGAAGTTTATATGTACATTAAATAATAGTTTTGTAAATACAGTTATCCCATTTTACTACCCACAGATTCACAGTAAACGGTATTACACACACACACACACAACAACGGAAGACGAGGGGTTACCTAATACCCTAATACCTTAATAATAGTGGGTGGTTTGTTTTCTAATACCCTAATAATAGAGTCGGTGCAGAAAATTTATAGTAACCAGGGAAAATACTACACACACACACACACACACACACACACACACACACACACACACACACACACACACACACACACACACACACACACACACACACACACACACACACACACACACACACACACACACACACACACACACACACACACACACACACACACACACACACACACACACACACACACACAACAACAACGGAAGACGAGGGAATAGCGTAGCCTAACGTTCATTGTTTCTGGTTACAACAGGGTCAGCGTTCAGTGTGGTGTGTATGAAGTGTGAGAGAGCCGTGACCAGACATTCCTTCCAACACCAGTTACGTCGCCTCAACCCACACGTCCACGAGAGATCCGAGGAGTTACGGCCCGATGGCGATGTCGAACTGTCCCAGGTAATAATTATGATGTGTGGTGATTGATGGTGATGATTGTTGTGAGTGATGGATATTGTGTTTTGATGGTTGATGTGGTGGTGATGATTGATGGTGATGTCGAACTGCCTGAGGTAATAATTATGATGTGTGGTGATTGATGGTGATGATTTTGGTGATGATTGTGAATGATGGAGATTATGTGGTGGTGATGATTGATGGTGATGTCGAACTGCCTGAGGTAATAATTATGATGTGTGGTGATTGATGGTGATGATTTTTGTGATGATTGCGAGTGATGGTGATTATTGATGGTGATGTCAAACTGCCTGAGGTAATAATTATGATGTGTGGTGAATGATGGTGATGATTACTGATTGTTGTAGTGGTGTAGTGATGATGAGTAATGGTTAAAAGTGGGTATAAATTATCACCATATTTATTCCTTCCTTTCTCTACTCCTTCCTTCCTCTACTTCTTTACTTAACTTTACAAATGGCTATCTATATATATTTATCCATGTTGGCTTCATTATTTTCTTTCCTCATCTGTTATGTATTTTTTTCTTAACACACACACACACACACACACAACACACACACAATACACACACACACAATACACACACACACACACACACACACACACACACACACACCACACACACACACACACACACACACACACCACACACACACTTATCCTCTTTTTCACACACACACACACACATATCCTTTTCAACACAACCCAACCCAACCCAACCCAACCCAACACAACACACAAAACAACACACACACTCACACACACTTATCCTTTTCAACACAACCCAACCCAACACACACTTATCCTTTTCAACACACACACACACAGGAGGCGGTATCAGCGTTCCGTGTGCCGCTCTGTGAGTCGTGTGGCGGTGGCATCATGAAACCCGACATAGTGTTCTTTGGGGATAATGTTCCGAGGTTGAGGGTGGAGGCGGTCAAGAGAGAACTGGCCAAGTGCGACTCTCTCCTCGTTCTCGGATCTTCGCTTCACGTTTACTCGGGCTATAGGTAGGTGGGTTGGTGGGTGGATGGGTGGGTAGGTAGGTGGGTGGGTAGGTAGGTAGGTAGGTAGGTGGGTGGGTAGGTAGGTGGGTGGGTGGGTGGATGGGGTGGGTGGATGGGGTGGTAGTGTTGGGTGGTAATAGTGGTAGTGTTAGTGAGGTGGTAGTGGTGGTGTGGCAGTGGTATTATTATTAGTTGGGTAGTGGTAGTCATTGTAGTGGGGTGGTAGTTGTAGTAGTAGTAAGGTAGTTGTAGTGGTAGGAGTATATCAGAGTTACAGTACATATATCTATTATTAATCATACAGTAATTCAGCTTTTATCATTATTATTGTGAATTGTATGTACTGTACTTTCTAAAAAAAACTTATGCATCTATATTTTTTTATTATTATTTATTATTATTATTGTGAATTGTACTGTACTTTCTAAACAACTTTTGCATTCATATTAATTTTATCATTATTATTACAGTATTATGAAATGTACTGTACTTTCTAAATAACTTATGCATCTATATTTATTTTTTATTGTAGTAACCATACCTTGTTTTAAACCATCTTTGCATATTTACACAACTTCTGAATTTATTGTTTTTGTTATTAATAATACTGTACTTTCCATACAACTTTTCCATTGACCATGTTTATATAAATACCGTACGTACTCTTTTTCAGTAACCTCTAATTATTTTTATTTATTTTGTGTGTGTGTGTGTGTGTGTGTGCGTATATGCTTGTGTCTGTTTGTGTCTGTTTGTGTGTGTGTGTGTGTCTGTGTCTGTCTGTGTGTGTGTGTCTGTTTGTTTGTGTGTGTGTGTGTGTGTGTGTGTGCTTATGTGTGTCTCTGTGTCTACTTCTTTCTGTGTGTGTGTATGCTTCTGTGTGTGTGCTTCTGTGTCTACTTTTTTATGTGTGTGTGTGTATGCTTATGTGTGTGTGTGTGTGTGTGTATGCTTATGTGTGTGTGTGTGTGTGTGTGTGTACAGGTTCATCTTAAAGGGAGCTGAGTTGGGACTGAGGATGTGTGGTGTGAACATTGGAGTGACCAGAGCCGACCCACACTTGTTGTTCCGAGTCGACGCGAGGTGTGGTGAGGTGCTGCCCCGGATTACACTCTGACACACACACACACACACACACACACACACACACAAGCCCACATACACACACACACATACATAAGTCCACATACACACATACAAGCAAACATATCCTCACACACACACACACACAGAAAACGCACATCCTCACACACACACACACACATAAGCCTACCACATACATGCACATACACAAACACACATACTAGTACCATAATTTATATACTTTCAATATATATTTAAATTAATGTTTATTTTAGTACTAACAGTAGATGATAAAAATAAATTATGACCTTAATTGAATACTCCTTTTTTAAATAAATATACAGTATACTGTAAATAAACAGTACAGAATATAACTTTTACAATACATACAGTGTTTTATTTTCTATGACAAACCGGTGTAATAACTTTTACAATACATACAGTGTTTTATTTTCTATGACAAACCGGTGTAATAACTTTTACAATACATACAACGTTTTATTTTCTATGACAAACCGGTGTAATTTTCGAGAATTTATTAATAATGGTGTTTATCTTGTACCCATTCTCCCTCTGTTAAATAATATAGTTTGAGGTGTTTGAGGAGAGTAGCAATCACGAAATTAAAAAGAGGAGGAGGGATAATTGAAGAGATGTTATAAGGGTTTGTTCTGCTTGGGTCCGAAGGGGCATCAAAACCCTCAAAAGTATTGCTCATATTTTAACAATGTTTCAAGAACTTTGTGGAAATATATATGGTATAATAATATACAGCAGTCTGGTAAATTCATACATTACTTAATTAGGTTACATAAAATGCCTTATTCATGTACTTTTCTCAATCCCAACATAAACTGCTTAAATTTTTTTTTTAATTGCATCGTAGCATCAATCAAAAGACAGACGACAATATGTAAGGGTAGGCGGGACCCATGAATATCCAATGACTATAACCACACACACACACACACACACATCACCAAAACATAACAGAATGAAACACGAGAATTCAGACAATTATTTACAATATGGCCTATACTCAAATCCACCAAAATAAACGAGGGTGGCGCACCAGATTGTTCCTCTAAAACCTACTAGCTGGTGGTTCAGCAGATGTGGACAAACCATAATTATCAAGTGTCAGGCCCCGTGGCAGCAAGTGTCAGACAGTGCATGGGGCAGGCCAGACAATAGTGTTATATAGCACGAGGCACTCCACACAAGGTACAGTTGCCAAAAAAGGTATTGCAACAACTATTGATACAACATTTAGTGTTGGGGGTAGTCGTCGTAATAATAATAACAAGAGGATCTACTGTTAATTGATGTACAGTATTAGTGTTGGGGGTAGTCGTCATAATAATAATAACAAGAGGATCTACTGTTAATTGATGTACAGTATTAGTGTTGTGGGTAGTCGTCGTAATAATAATAACAAGAGGATCTACTGTTGTGCCTGCCTTCACAATGACCATTAACAACATATCTCACTTTTCGACGTGTGGGAGGAAAGAGAAGAAGGTCCCTGCTGGTGTAGATATCCGAAGGTGTTGGTGTGTGTGTGTTGTGGTGGTCAAGGTAAAAGGAAAAGTAAGGTAGTTTCACATCGAAGGGGGGTGAAGCGAAAATGTGTCTGCTCTGCGCATGACGTCACAGATTATCCAGACTGTAGGTTCAGGGTTGATGTGAAGCTTCAGTCAACACCACCAAGATATCTCGGCTCAAGTCTCATACTCACGTGAATCA
>JAWZYT010003884.1:0-52500 GCA_034508575.1 Petrolisthes manimaculis | reverse complement strand
AAATGAGAGAGAGAGAGAGAGAGAGAGAGAGAGAGAGAGAGAGAGAGAGAGAGAGAGAGAGAGAGAGAGAGAGAGAGAGAGAGAGAGAGAGAGAGAGAGAGAGAGAGAGAGAGAGAGAGAGAGAGAGTAAAAAAGAGAGAGAGAGGAGGGAGTATATGAGAGAAAAGGAGAGAGAGTAAAGGAGAGAGAGAGAGAGAGAGATGGGAGTATATGAGAGAGAGAGTAAAGGAGAGAGATGGGAGTATATGAGAGAGATAGAGAAGAGAGAGAGAAAGAGTAAACGAGAGAGAGAGAGAGAGAGTAAACGAGAGAGAGAGAGTCACTATACTATAAAACCTTTCGTCGTCACGTCCTCCCCTTACGACTGTTGGTGGGTAACTAAGCCTATGTGACTGAGGTAACTCCTATTTAACGTGGCAGAGGCTTACATGACCTTGAGGTGTTGTTGTTGTTGTTGTTGTTGTTGTTATTGTTGTTGTTGTGAGACATATTGGTGGTTATTATATATAGTGAGTCCTTCAAATACTGCCATGAAACACACACACACACACACACACACACACACACACACACACACATTCACCTTCCTACACACACACACATACACACACACACACATTCACCTTCCTACACACACACACAAACACACACATTCACATTCACCTTCCTACACACACACATATACACAAACACATTCACCTTCACCTTCCTACACACACACATATACACAAACACACACATTCACCTTCCTACACACACACACATACACAAACACACACACATTCACCTTCCTACACACACACACACACAAACACACAAACACACACACACCTATAGGCAAGCAAGTAGTTTGTTTGGTGGTATAGTCAGGAGGAATCAGAGGCCTCCAAACACACACACACACACACACACACACACACACACACACACACACAGCAAGTAGTTTGTTTGGTGGTATAGTCAGGAGGAATCAGAAGCCTCCAATTTTCATACACGATTACAGGGTCCTTAAAGGGGTGCGGAAATAGGGGGACAGGCTTGGGGGGGGAGTTTAGGAGGGTGCGGAAATAGGGGGACAGGCTTGGTGAGGTTTAGGGGGTGCGGAAATAGGGGGACAGGCTTGGTGGGGTTTAGGGGGGTGCGGGAGTGGAAGGAAGTGAAAAAAAAGTGTGTGTTTGGCTGACTGGTTGTTTGTTTGTTGTTGTTGCTGTTGTTGTTGTTGTTGTTGTTGTTGTTGGGGACAGGTTTGGGGATAGTAGAAAGCCTGTCCCCTATTCCTGCACCCCCCTAACCCCCAAGCCTGTCCCCTTACTCCCGCACCCTCAAGCCTGTCCCCTATTCCCGCACCCCCTAACCCCCCCAAGCCTGTCCCCTTACTCCCAAACCCCCTAAGCCTGTCCCCTATTTCCGCACCCCCCTAACCCCCCAAGCCTATGTGTGAGGAGAAAGTGTGTGTGTGTGTGTGTGTGTATAATTATATTCTGTAAAATATATGCTATGGTCCTGAATATTGAGGTGTGTGTGTATATGTGTGTGTAAATACCACGTTAGTTTAGGCAGCAGAAAATATGACCAGTTTAATTGACACATAAAAATCGAGTAGTTTGGGACAGACAAGAAAAAAAAAAAAAAAAAAAAAAAAAAAAAAATATATATATATATATATATATATATATATATATATATATATATATATATATATATATATATATATATATATATATATATATATATATATATATATATATATATATATCACAGGATGCAAATACCCAAGTTCAAAATACTAATGCATATAATTTATTATATATATAAGAGGGAATTAATGTGTAAAGAAATAATTTAGCAAAGGCATCATAAAAAGTGAAAACATCTGAAACTTTATTTGGGATATGAATGATAAATAAGTATCATACATACATATATACATACATACATAGGAGAGGGCAAAGGGTAGAATGAGTGTGTATGTGTGTGTGTGTTACATAAATTAGTTATAAAGTTACACAAATACTGTACTGCATGTAACACTGTATCATATATTATAACGTTAAGTATTTCAGTATATCCAAAGGAAGTTCCTATTATCATACAAGTTATACTCTGTTCAAAATTTGTGTTCCATTTTCCTCTATCTATCTGTCTCTATTTCTATCTATATCTTTATATCTATATCTATTTTTATCTATATCTTTCTATCTATCTATCTCTATCTGTCTCTATTTCTATCTATATTTTTATATCTATATCTTTCTATCTATCTCTATCTGTCTCTATTTCTATCTATATCTTTATATCTATATCTATTTTTATCTATATCTTTCTATCTATCTATCTCTATCTGTCTCTATTTCTATCTATATCTTTATATCTATATCTATTTTTATCTATATCTTTCTATCTATCTATCTCTATCTGTCTCTATTTCTATCTATATCTTTATATCTATATCTATTTTATCTATATCTTTCTATCTATCTATCTCTATCTGTCTCTATTTCTATCTATATCTTTCTATCTATCTATCTCTATCTGTCTCTATTTCTATCTATATCTTTATATCTATATCTATTTCTATCTATATCTTTCTATCTATCTCTATCTGTCTCTATTTCTATCTATATCTTTATATATATCTCTATTTCTATCTATATCTTTCTATCTATCTCTATCTGTCTCTATTTCTATCTATATCTTTATATCTATATCTATTTCTATCTATATCTTTCTATCTATCTATCTCTATCTGTCCCTATTTCTATCTATATCTTTATATCTATCTCTATCTGTCTCTATTTCTATCTATCTCTTATCTGTCTATCTATCTATATCTTTATATATCTCTATTTCTATCTATATCTTTCTATCTATCTCTATCTGTCCCTATTTCTATCTATATCTTTATATCTATCTCTATCTGTCCCTATTTCTATCTATATCTTTATATCTATCTCTCTCTGTCTCTATTTCTATCTATCTCTTATCTGTCTATCTATCTATCTATCTATCTATCTATCTAAGCATAAGAGGCCAGCGGAACACAAGTTTTGAACAGACTATAGGGAGGATACAGTGTTGGTAAATCTGGAGCAACTGATTCCTCCAAACTATTCCCAGCAACAGAACTAGCTATTTTATTTTTGTACATTTAGTCCTGCTGTTTCCTGCTGGCATACTTTGGAGGAATCAAGGCACTCTATAAAATAAATAATGTACCATATAAGTATACTCTCACCCTTAATTAAGCTAAGTTAATTGTGGTTTCAGAGAATAATTAATAATAAGGGTGAAAGAAAGAAAGAAGTAATATGGCCTATGATTGAGATTTTTTCAACAAGATTCAGCATGTTACAACAGTAGGAAATATTTGAAGTCCATTAATTAAATGATCAAATTGGGGTACCCAGACTAAAAAAAATGTGCCTTTACAATATTATAGACACTTTATTATTATTATTATTATTATGTTCCCGGGTAAATTTTAAATGTATACGTGTAGCTCACAGTGTCTAATATGCCTATCTAGACTACCATAATGATGCAACATTTGGCAATAATATACAGTACTGCTAGGGATGCAAGGGCTATCAAGTATTGCAAACTGTGAAAAATACTAGCCCACTTACTAATGGAAGGCGGGAATTTTGTACAGAGGCTATTTTTTTAACATTGGTGGTTTAAATATCCATAAATGTTTGTAAAGATCCTTCCCTATGTATAAACGCTTTAGAGGTGTTATTTGGTATTAAAAGCACTTCACAGAGAGAGAGAGAGAGAGAGAGAGAGAGAGAGAGAGAGAGAGAGAGAGAGAGAGAGAATGATAGCCACCGCCCACGGATAATAGCCCACATTCACCATCACTCCACGTTAACTAAAATAATCTTAATTTACTTTTAAGGAAAATACAATGCATCATCCGGGAACACTTTTACATTTCCGTAAGCAGAAAGATTCCCAATGGTGAAGAAGTATCATTTTTGTTTTACCTACTATATACAGTATTATGGTATTCGGGGCGTATTATAATTATTGTATATCAGTGTTGCCAACTTATCAGTGCTGTAGGAAGGATATACAGACTGACTGACAGACTTATATTCAGTATCTCTTTACACTCGCTAGTAGTAGGTTAGTAGCCTATAGTACCGAGTGAGGCTATTGACCATTGCGCTGGAAATAAACACAATATCATTATAAACGTAATTTGAATTAGATTTCATTTGATGGAAAAATATATAAATATAACGCCATTTGAATTTCATTCCTTTTGATGGAACAAATTATAATTATAAAGCCCTTTGAATTCGATTTCTTATAGCACTGGTGGTGGTGTTAACTTATTATTTGAGTATATCTTAACCCAAGCAGTGTCTTATTAAACTGAACATGAAAATTCCGATTAAAATGTCTCCTACAACTTCTCCAAGACCTGACGAGTTATGGACTGATATAGATCTGCTATTGGATGATCTACAAAGTCCTACTGAAGGCCAACAAATAGTAAGCTTAGACTATTGTATTATTTTTATCTTGCTTTAACTAGAGATAAGGGAGACATGCATGGGTTGTTTTACCATATGCACACAGAAAAATATTAGCGTAATACAATTTATACAATACATTTTCATTTGAGGAGGGAGTGTTGAGGTAGTACAAGCAAGTGTATACGTATGTAGCAACATTAGCATACGTATTAATTTGTTTTTGGGTGTGGGTGTGCGTGGGTGTGGGTACGTGGGATAATTTAGCTTTGAACGTATGATAATGATGGGAGAGTAGGCTAGCTATGATATGATGCTGGCTTCCTTCAATCTATATAATAATTGTATATGTTCAATGTTGTCAACAGGCCTCCATCAGTATAACAGTAAAGGGGTTCTGTTATTTTTATATATGATTAGAGGCCTTTGATTTAATTAAGTATAGACTCCGAAACGTTGACGACGTATTGTACAGTTGCCAAAAAAGGTACTGCTACAACTATTGATACAACATTAAATATATCAATGTCCATAGTTGTTTGTAGGGATTATAAGTATGTATTACAGAAGGATATGTATATTTCCTTCTGTTATTCATGATTATAGTCCCTACAAATAGTTGTGGATATTACTAGGGTTAAAGTTCCATCAAGATTTGTCGCAATACCTTTTTTGGCAACTGTACATATATACGTTTACGTACAGAACTACCTCCTCAAATGAAAAGGTATTGTATTACGGTAATATTTTGTGTGCATACGGTAAAACAACAACCCATGTCTCCCTTACGAAAATGAAAGTAACGTTAGCAGCATATTAACCCCAATAAAATTGTCTGTAAAATCATAAATAACCACACATGAGGGAAGGGGGGAACAGTGACGTCACCTAGCTACAACGGCATGATGAAATACTAACAGTTACCATCAACCACAAGATAATAAGAAAGCTCTTATTGCCATATAGTAGCTTTGATGCTATCTGCTATTGTCTACCCCGGTTTAGCATTCATTTAAGCCTTTCACTCAATAGTCTTCTCTTGGTTGAAACGGACGTGGATTCAAGAGTAGCATCAAGGCAAATTCACTATTGTTATATTTTATTTCAGGTTTATCTATCAAACTGTTTAAACTTAGCTTTAAACCTTGGGTGATGCGATAGCCAGTGAAAGAAAGCGTGGGTGTAATAGATACGCGAAATTTAAATCTCGGCCATATTTATTCTGATAATAGGAAACATTTTACACTGTTAACTCGTAAATGGACACTCCCAGCCTCGCACCTGTAGTTCAACTGATTTAATTCTAATTTCTTCTGTCATTGACATTTGGGAAATACATCATAGAAGACTTAATATAATTCCTCTATACATAATATTGGTCTTGATGAAATATTAATTTTCCCCTCGGGCATCCCATGGAAAGTGTTGGAGGTATAGCGTAAATAACAAATATATAATATATAAATTAGGGCATGCTACGTTATAATTATGTAACCAACACTTTACCTATAATTAAACAATATAACATACAATTTTGTAGACTTGGGGCCTAGTACAACCGAAGAAAACTATTCCAATGTATGTACGTCCCGCCATTAGCCAACAACGTTGTTTGTTGCACCATGAAAACCTATCTACTGATTATACGCCCTAACAAATTGCTTTTTGAATTGGTAAATTTTCTTTAGATGAACCTTCTTGTGTAGTGCACTTATTATCGGATCTGTTTCCACACTACGTAAAATACGACGGTAGTATTGCAGCCTATTTCCTTGTTTTACTTTTCTCACATTGCTACACTTACACACATCTGTATAAATATTCATACGGGAGGGTATCGTATCAAATGACACCTTGCTCACATTCTGTATAATATATCTGAGCCTATTGTATATCTCATCATTTCATCTTGAGTTGTTGACACTGAAGATGGTGGCAGCTATAGTGTCCATCGAAACTTTGTTAATTAAATAAACTTCCGTCTGCAAGTGTGGGTTTCCTTCTTGTCATAGAGTCAGACAATCACGCCAGAATTATTCCTCCAGCCTATTACTAAAGTCAAGCATGGCCGTGATGTGATGAAGCCTAATAATAGATCCACCTCGCCGGAACCATACTAATGAAAGTTCTAATGTTTGGGTTTTAACATTTCAGATGGATCCCAGTTCAAAGATTGTTGCTACCTTTCCTGATATTTGTACTATTCAGGCTCCGACACGTACATTACCAGATGATTTCATGGAAGGGGATCAGATCAACACCACCAAACCACTTACAGATAACCCAACAACGGTAACACCACTTCCAGATAACGCAACAACGGTAACACCACTTCAAAATAACGCAACAACGGTAACACCACTTCCAGATAATCCAACAACGGTAACACCACTTCAAAATAACGCAACAACGGTAACACCACTTCCAGATAACCCAACAACGGTAACACCACTTCAAAATAACGCAACAACGGTAACACCACGTCCAAATAACTTCCCTCCCATCTGGAACACGGTTGATCAGCAAACTCTTTCGGAACCAATGACAACTCTTGAAGTGGCAGCTGGTGTACAAGAGGTGAGTGATACTTTCTTTTGAGTTGAGTAATATTTCACACATGAAGGGGAGATTCATTCATTAATTTGTTGGTGTTTTGAAGGATCTGTGATTCCTCCAAACTATTCCAGGAGAGGGGTGACCTTCATCATGGTATTTTATTGAGTAATCTGTTATTTCGTGGCATAGTTTAGAACGTTAGAGGACCATTAATTTACCTGAAAAGAATCTTCCTTTACGACGCGTTTGTGTAAGACTGATTCGAAGCTGTAATAAAGATGTAAAACTTTAAAACTGTGTCAAAGGGTAATTTTCGGTGGTTCTTGAATGGATATACAGAACAGTATATAGAACATTTACAAGATTCCAAGATCCATAATCCTTGACACTTATAAAAATTAAGATGTTTATAAAATCGAGCCGTAGCGGATCGAACTCTGTAATTATTATTTTTTTTTTTACTAATAGAGGTACAGCTCCGGACTGATCAATGGTCTACACTTCTTCCACCCTTGCCTTGGTGTGGGCCTCAACGGATATGGTATCACTGACAGGTGGAGGGGGGAGGGGAGAAATGTGGGCGGAGTTATATAGGGGGGGTAGCGTTACCAATGTTGAGCCATCCAGAAATTTGAATCCCGAACCACTTGTGATCATGGATGTGAACCACTCACTTGAAGGTGGTAGGAGAGGAGGGGTTGGGTTGGGGAGAGAGGGGTAAAGCATCACCAGTGATCGAGATGGAGAGAATTATTGGATCAAGTAGCTAAATGTTTTCTTCTGTAATCTAAATCCAACTCTGATGCTGCATTCCATGGGATATTCTTTATTATTTGAAATGAATCCAGATTTTACCTAATATAATTAACACGACACCAGTTTTTTATGACTAATATATCAAGCGATGCACCACCTACCCAGTGTTAAGTTACATTTCAAGTAAATCCTTTATTTTTATCCTGTATCATTTATGACATTTTCTAAGAAACGTCTATTGTGTAACTGGTTACCAAAGGATAATAGTTATAGTGTAAGATGTTAATTACCTAATAACTACTCCATCTGTTCTTCCTCACCCCGTCCTCCCTTATTCAATTCACTGTTTCCTCTCCCTCCATCCCAGCATTCCTTGCTCTCCATCTTACCACCACTACCATCATTCTGTGTGTTGCTGCATAATCTGTTAATGCGCAAACACGACCACAATAGAAATAAAAGTGATATTTGGTATGCAAATACAATCCGTTATATATGACGAATATATTTATTACCTTTATTTATTTATCTGAGGTCAACATCTAGGCCAGCCATTCAGACGCCCAGTATAGTGAACCAATCACAAGATTTAGAGGATATTGTGTCACAACTATTGTTATTACTAATTAAAACAGGGAAAAATTGAAATCAGACATTTATTGGTTATTGTTTACATCTCCACAAGTCCTCGTCACGAAGCATTCAAACCCATAATCCAACTGGGTCTGTAGGCACCACACTGTAATTATAATAACCACAATTATAATAACTGTTAACTTATTATAACCTGAAGTTTATACTTCGACCTCACGTTTGCATTAAGCATGTGTAATGTTTGTTTTGTTTTCTTATTATTATTATAAGCACCGATATATGTATTGCTTTAGACCCTTAGCCACGATGATATACAGTATATACACTATTTATATACACTTCTATGAAGATATTAAGGCTTGAAATACTGTAGATTACATATTTCATTTTATTACTCATCAATTTGTTGCTAGTATCGTGTTCAACCACCCTCCTTCTCAATGACAGCCTGCAGTCGCTCGGGCATTGAGGCACCATGCCTCCTCACTGTATAATATATATGGTTTTCCCCGAAAAATCTCCCACTGTGTTCTGGTGTGACGTAACAAATCTGCTGTGGTTCTCTGTCGTTCTGGCTCCCACGTGTTAACGATAGAACCTCATAGATTTGCTATAGGGTTCATATCGCAGTCTTAAATAGACAAATCTATCACCTGCAAATAATCATGAGCAGTAAACCATTCTTGAACTTTCCTCGCCATATGGATAGGGCATCGGTCGTGTATAGGACAGATAAGGGTGAGTAGTTGAAAAGATATTAAAAACATTTAGAATATGTGCTTCATTATATTGCATTTGATCGATCTATTAAATAAAGACACTGTCTATTGTTCACCCCCGTAGAGAGATACTGATTATAATTATTATCCTTTGGATATTAAGCAACAAATAACGGAGCTGAGACAATTAATTTTCTGTCTTCAGCTTTACCTGTATTCTTTTCACCCCTCATGCTGGCAGTCCCCCTCTTTATCACCTCTTCTCGCCGTAAAATAAATAAATTTCTACCTATATTTTTCAAGTAACTGGCAACCTCACACAACCTCCTCTCACCTGTCTTCTCTCTCTCTCACGTCCCCTTCCTTCCTTGCCTTCTGTAGTATTTTTTATCTTTTGTTTCTCATATTTTTAACCTTCTCATTCGTTCTTTGAAAGTTTTAATGACATAGGCCTTTTCTCCCTTATCACCCATTATCCTTCAAATTTATGCAAGCAAAAGGATATGATAATAGTTATGTAGAATATATATATATATATATATATATATATATATATATATATATATATATATATATATATATATGAAATGAGAGAGAAAGAAGGGGGGGGGGTATGGAGGGGCTGGTGGAGGAAGAGAGAACAAGAGAGACGCCAATAACCGTGGCTGTAGAGACGTTTTCTTGATGATTTATGGTTGACTTTGGGCGAAGGAACTAATGGAGATGGAGTTCACATTAACAAACCTATATAATTAAGTATTGAATTTTATCATTGTCATCATAATATTATTATTTTCTACTCTCATCTGTAGGCTAATTAAGTATTGTTCGATATCAGCAGAACTGTAATGACATCAGATAGGATGGGTGACTATAAAACTTGGACATATGTAATGAAATGGCTATACTCAATGGTAAATGTGTTTCAACAATAATGAATATATTAAACAAAATTATGAGAACCACAATTATCCATATATTATATGTGAAAAGAATAATATTCTGTGGAACGGAATGAGACAATCGAATCTCTCCTGCAGAATATAGGCTTATTTCTGGTGAAGTGAAGGTTCGAGTCATGTGAATCACAGTTCCCTTTACACACACACACACACACACACACACCAATCCCACATCTTGTAGCTTTCGCAGGCTTACCAACCTAACACACGGGGGGGAAAATAACTTGTTCTACGTTACATATAGTGTATTATTGGATTACAAGTAAATTTCTGGCCATAACAAGGAAATCATTAACACGTAGACAAAGCAGAATAAAGCTAGTTACTATTTGTGAAACATATGATAATCAGTGGTGACAACCTATGAGACGTCAGCCTTCATAACCCTACACATTTCTAATGACGAGTATTTATGTGCACACAATAATATAAAGGATTAATTCAATAGAAGACTACCATCAGCATCTTGCTATTACTTTTAATACTAACTTTATAAAGATATTATTGCACCTTGTATTCCACAATATTTATATAATAAAACTCTTAATAGTGACAACATTAAAGTAAAATACAATATACAGAAATACAAATTCCAGTTCCATTTCTATAAAGCATTACATATTTATCTTCCATTCTTCTTAGTGTTTAAAATTATTAATTTAGATGCGGCCTATAGGCCTATATATTACGTCTAGTTATCACCCACAAGACTTAATTATTAATGTTGGCAATCTTGCAAACCAATGTATTTTGAGAGCCAGAACTGTTACATATTATTCTCCCGACAAAGAGAATATATATGTTTGTCACCTTTGATTCTCCAGGTTTAATAAAAACAGTGGATTATCGGTAAATGTTTACTTAATAATTTGGTTATGGGTGATAAGAGAGAAAAGCTTATGTCATTAAAACTTTCAAAGAACGAATGAGAAGGTTAAAAATATGAGAAACAAAAGATAAAAAATACTACAGAAGGCAAGGAAGGAAGGGGACGTGAGAGAGAGAGAAGACAGGTGAGAGGAGGTTGTGTGAGGTTGCCAGTTACTTGAAAAATATAGGTAGAAATTTATTTATTTTACGGCGAGAAGAGGTGATAAAGAGGGGGACTGCCAGCATGAGGGGTGAAAAGAATACAGGTAAAGCTGAAGACAGAAAATTAATTGTCTCAGCTCCGTTATTTGTTGCTTAATATCCAAAGGATAATAATTATAATCAGTATCTCTCTACGGGGGTGAACAATAGACAGTGTCTTTATTTAATAGATCGATCAAATGCAATATAATGAAGCACATATTCTAAATGTTTTTAATATCTTTTCAACTACTCACCCTTATCTGTCCTATACACGACCGATGCCCTATCCATATGGCGAGGAAAGTTCAAGAATGGTTTACTGCTCATGATTATTTGCAGGTGATAGATTTGTCTATTTAAGACTGCGATATGAACCCTATAGCAAATCTATGAGGTTCTATCGTTAACACGTGGGAGCCAGAACGACAGAGAACCACAGCAGATTTGTTACGTCACACCAGAACACAGTGGGAGATTTTTCGGGGAAAACCATATATATTATACAGTGAGGAGGCATGGTGCCTCAATGCCCGAGCGACTGCAGGCTGTCATTGAGAAGGAGGGTGGTTGAACACGATACTAGCAACAAATTGATGAGTAATAAAATGAAATATGTAATCTACAGTATTTCAAGCCTTAATATCTTCATAGAAGTGTATATAAATAGTGTATATACTGTATATCATCGTGGCTAAGGGTCTAAAGCAATACATATATCGGTGCTTATAATAATAATAAGAAAACAAAACAAACATTACACATGCTTAATGCAAACGTGAGGTCGAAGTATAAACTTCAGGTTATAATAAGTTAACAGTTATTATAATTGTGGTTATTATAATTACAGTGTGGTGCCTACAGACCCAGTTGGATTATGGGTTTGAATGCTTCGTGACGAGGACTTGTGGAGATGTAAACAATAACCAATAAATGTCTGATTTCAATTTTTCCCTGTTTTAATTAGTAATAACAATAGTTGTGACACAATATCCTCTAAATCTTGTGATTGGTTCACTATACTGGGCGTCTGAATGGCTGGCCTAGATGTTGACCTCAGATAAATAAATAAAGGTAATAAATATATTCGTCATATATAACGGATTGTATTTGCATACCAAATATCACTTTTATTTCTATTGTGGTCGTGTTTGCGCATTAACAGATTATGCAGCAACACACAGAATGATGGTAGTGGTGGTAAGATGGAGAGCAAGGAATGCTGGGATGGAGGGAGAGGAAACAGTGAATTGAATAAGGGAGGACGGGGTGAGGAAGAACAGATGGAGTAGTTATTAGGTAATTAACATCTTACACTATAACTATTATCCTTTGGTAACCAGTTACACAATAGACGTTTCTTAGAAAATGTCATAAATGATACAGGATAAAAATAAAGGATTTACTTGAAATGTAACTTAACACTGGGTAGGTGGTGCATCGCTTGATATATTAGTCATAAAAAACTGGTGTCGTGTTAATTATATTAGGTAAAATCTGGATTCATTTCAAATAATAAAGAATATCCCATGGAATGCAGCATCAGAGTTGGATTTAGATTACAGAAGAAAACATTTAGCTACTTGATCCAATAATTCTCTCCATCTCGATCACTGGTGATGCTTTACCCCTCTCTCCCCAACCCAACCCCTCCTCTCCTACCACCTTCAAGTGAGTGGTTCACATCCATGATCACAAGTGGTTCGGGATTCAAATTTCTGGATGGCTCAACATTGGTAACGCTACCCCCCCTATATAACTCCGCCCACATTTCTCCCCTCCCCCCTCCACCTGTCAGTGATACCATATCCGTTGAGGCCCACACCAAGGCAAGGGTGGAAGAAGTGTAGACCATTGATCAGTCCGGAGCTGTACAGTTGGCTCCACTCCTGCGTTTCTCCTATCGCGTTGTTAATGTTGGGTCAGTCAGAAATTTGAATCCCGATTCACAAGTTAAAATATTCGAAACATTCATATCTTTCACTCTAAGGATATGAATGTTTCGAATTTTTTAAACTTGTGGATCGGGATTCGAATTTCTGACTGACCCAACGCGAGGGGAGAAACGCAGGAGTGGAGCCAACTGTACAACCAAAGAGTATTATGAGAGACTTCTTTTATACTCTGTGGTAAAACTTTGATGTAATTGCACACTCACCATAACACATCACAGCAGTTCTCCACCAACTAGATGGCGCTATATGACCTCGCTGTTGCGGCGCCTAATATCAATCAATCCAAGGCCAACAACTCGAAGTACCCCGACACCTCACCTGCTTTACCGAGTTGTTGGTTGTGAACTAATAACTGAACTTGCTGCTGTGTTGGCTGGGAACACATTGGCATGATGGTGTGGTAACGTGGTGATGGATATAACAGATCGACATTGTTGAAACGTGATCTGCAGGTTGCATGGGCACTCAGAACACGTACCAACCTGTTAGGGACGAAAGGAACGTCACTATTTAAAAATTGTACGTTGTAAATATGTCTGAAATGAAAGCCACATACACTCACTACCATTTAGGCTATTGATTTTTATTGTCAGGCAAAGGAATGCATGTTGTATAATCTCTGAAATGAAAGTCACATATATACCCTCACTAACATCTATCGATTTTCATTGTCAGGCAAGAGAATTTACAACTCGGACATAGAGTTGCTTGGTGATTCATCGTGTTGCAACATGGTGTAAATAAAGTGGTAGTGGTGGTGGTGGGGTAGGCTATGTTGGTGGTGGTGGTGGTGGGGACAGTATTAGTATAAGATGAGGTTCAGGGTTTGGTAGTTCAGTTTTGGTGTGTGTTGTAGTGAGGAGTTGACTATACAACCATTTTCGAAGTTCATCCGGACCAAGTGAGTTATTCCCTTATTAAATGAATAAAGACAGTAATAACAATTAACAATAATAAGTCGGGGACATAATTATATCTAACCCTCCGAAATTCCTAATATTTCCAGTGTCAAATAAACTTTATTTGTTCATTACAACAACAATAAGCAACGCATCAGATGACTATACAAAATATTAGCTAAGAATTTATCACTGTTGCCTTTAATATACAAGTTACATACATCTTTATTAAATTATAATATATAGCAACATTGGTCATACGTCAACAACTCCTCCCCACCAGCTCAGGCCCCACCAAGCTCATGTCTGTGAAAAGTGTGCATCTATGGGTTTGGTTGGACTATAGGTGGTGGTGGTGGTGGTGGTGTGGCAGTGGCAGGCAGACTTTTCCTCACTCGTTGCCATGCCTGCCACGTACGTATATAAATTGTGTGGTAACTAATGCATACAGGTTATCAGGAGCGAGATTAATCATTGTACAGTTCTCCCTCATTTATCCTATATAACTGCATTTGAACATGATTCTTAAGTCGAATAAACACGATGTGCAAGTTGTGTGTTTTCATGTGTTATATTTTTAGAAGTAGCAGGTGTGTGTGTGTGTGTGTGTATATATATAGTATAGTAAGCGCTATCTGGCAATTTCTTGATACCGCTTCGTTCCTTGGAGTACCATGGGATTCCCTATGATATATTTTAACAACAAGTCTTGCTGAATGTTATGAATAAATATTCTAGTGTGTACGGTATTAGTACACATATTTGTTTTAGCAGACGTGTGTTTCATCAAAGAGAAACACAGTCTTGGGGGATAGAAATTGATTTATGTACAACTAACTGGTGTGGAGGTGTTCCTACTCGTCTCAACTTGAAGTGGACCTTTGGCGAGGCTAGCAATGTTACCCGCTCTTAACATTATACCAATATTTTCTATTATAACCAACTTTACACTGCATGCTCTATGGAATAAGATTAAAAATACTATATGATACACTACTGATGATGTTTGCTTGTTAGTTTCGTACTGAGTTAACACATTTCGAGTTAACAAATGAGGCAATATCGATCCAGAAAAAGCCATACTGTGAAACACGTTCCCTCTAGTCAGTACTTGTCCAACAGTCACTAGATTTAGTTCTCCCCGTGTTGTAGGCTTCCATTATTTTCAACCACAATATATACTGCACACGGGTTGGATAATATTTGGATTTAGTGCATATTCGACCAATTTCTGTATTATAAATCCGTGATGAAGTTGAGGACGAAAAGTGAATTGAAAATGAGTTGTGACTCCCGATTGTGCAACCAACCCATTTATATTTAAGGGAGTCAGGAAATGCCTCCATAACAACTGCGTATATACACTAATAATTAAACTTTAAAAATGCGTGCGAGTGTATAAAATATGTTAGGTTAGTCTACATCTATATATAAATGCTTTTCTAGTAAGCAATGTCCTGAGTGAGAAGAACTAAGTGGTTTATTATGAGGAGTAAGAAAGCCCCATTAAGAAGCACCGGTATCATGGAGGCAAGAGAAGCAACAACAACAGCACAACCTACTGTAACTATTAAAAAACACAACAATCTCCCCCAAAGTCACTCCTTCAACAAACGTTCAAGGAGGACAGCACACAGCAATAAGGAAGACTCACATATTACTATTAGACAGAGTAATCATTTTATAAACATCAAAGAAGAGAGAGAAGAGGTGAGATAATAGTGGTGGGGGGGTAGAGGTTTTGGAGTTCATTTAGGGGGGTTTTGAGGGGTGCGGGAGTAGGGGGGTGCGGGAATAGGTTACAGGCTTTCTACCCCCCACCCCCACCCCCACCCCAAGCCTGTTCCCTACTCCCGCACCCCTCAAAACCCCCTAAATTATGTAGTTAGAAGAAATTTGGAGCTAAATGAGTACTTCAAATATTGCCACAAAACACACACACACCTACAGTATTATAGAAGGAGCTAGTTTGTTTCGTAGCATGGTTAGGAGGAATCAGAAGCCTCCAATTTTCACACAGGAGGAATTTCTTGTTTGTAAATTGGAAGGCGAAGGAGTGTCCGATATTTATGGATTCCTCCGACACCTCTATAACAGTGACCACAACAAGTGCCCAAATTGACATTTTTATTCTGTAATTACTCTTTATAATGCGTAACTTCCATGTTTAATCCTATTAAACAATCTCCGACATACAACACATTAAAACTACAAGTTAACCATAAAAGTATTGCATTATAAGTGAAATATGTATAAATACACTTACTCCCGGTACGCAGGATTATACCATATTTTCATTTGTAGGCTACAATTCTATTAGTAAATTAAATAGTGTGTAGTATTTTAATTTGCATATTACTAAATCTTGCCAAGGAATTTTTTTTTATTACTGTTCATAGGAAATTTCCTTACGTGGAAATTAAGGCCATACGTATGCAAGAACATTTGTGGTGTATACGATGATGGGTACTGGTACTACGCCATCGTATACACCATGAATGGTCTTGAATATGGTCCATAGTTTAAGCATAATGGTGTTGGTAAATCTGGAGCAACTGATTCCTCCAAACTATTCCAAGCAACAACACGAGAACACCATTATTTGTGTTCATTTGGTGCTGTTTCCTGACATACTTTGGAGGAATCAAGGGACTCCAAAAGTGAATTACCACCTTAATAATGATAATAATAGGCCGCCGTATTCAAGAACAAAAATTCGTGGATGCATACAATGGCGTGGTACCGATACGATGGTTCTATAGACAAAGCCATCATTCATAGCAGTTCTATAGTACCACCCACACTATCGTATTTCGTATGCACCAACAATGTCCTTGATAATATTGATATAAATGATAATAGCCTACTATAAAAAAAAACAGTATAATATTATCACCCTTGCTACGTACGTTACCCTGAGGAAAAACTATCGTACCGTAGAATGATAACTTGGTACAGTAAAATTAATGATATATAACGATAAAAAATGATAACTCAGTAAATTATAACAGTAAACTTGGTAAATGCTATAGGTATGAAAAAAATTATAACTTGGTAAATACTATATATATATATAATTTAACTTGGTAAATTCTATAACTATATAAAAATATAGTAGCTTGGTATATGATATGGAATATTTTTACAAGTTGCCACAACTCGATTTCGAAAATTTTACTATTACGAGTGTTTATGTTTCAGTAGTACAAACAACTTTTCTATACTGTATACCATTTCTTCTGCAAATGCTGGATAACAATACTAATTCATCTATATATTCCATGCAACAGAATGAACTATTATTATAATTGTTATTATTATTGTTCATCTGGTGGTCCTGTTTCCTGGCATAATTTATATACTTTGGAGGAATCAATGCACTCCAATGTAACAAAAATGAATTAATTACTCCATAAATGATTGACAGCACAGCATCCCTCATTTAATTAGTTTAGTCAAAGCTGCATCTTTTAATTACCCTTCTAATTATTCCCTTAAGGGGGTGCGGGAATAGGGGGACAGGCTTGGGGGGGTTTGGGGTGTGTGGGAATAGGGGGACAGGCTTGGGGTTGGTGGGTTTGGGGGGTGTAGGAGTATGGGGACAGGCTTTGGGGGGGGTTAGGGGTGTGTGGGAATAGGGGACAAGCTTTCTAACCCCCCCCAAGCCTGTCCCCCTATTCCTGCACCCCCCAAGCCTGTCCCCATACTCCTACACCCCCCAAACCCACCAACCCCAAGCCTGTCCCTTTAATGATTGACAACTTCCCCCTTCCAAATTTTTTTTTTTTTTTTTTTTTTTTTTTACTAAACCATTATTATGTGTATTGAAACATATCCACAATTTTTTTTTTTTTTTTTTTTTTTTTTTACTAAAATCTTATTTAAAACATGTCTACAATTGTTTTTACAGTATTATTTTATATATATATATACAGTATTTATTTTTACTATACCACATCTAACCTATATTTAAAATCAAGTCCACAATCTTTTTTTATATTCAATATCACGTGTATTGAAATTTATGTCCGCAATTGCATTTTATTTATTCTTTATGTATTTTTTTATTATTATGTCTATTGAAATTTATGTCCGCAATTGCATTTTATGAAACTAACACACAGGTACATAATTGGTGCCTTTCCGGTATATCTATTTTTTTATTTTCATTATTATTATTATTATTATCACGTGTATTGAAATTTAACGTCCACAATTGCATTTTATTAAACTAACACACATGTATGGTACAGTATATAAGAAAAAAAAATTCTAATTATTATTATCACGTGTATTGAAATTTAACGTCCGCAATTGCATTTTATTAAACTATAACATATACAGTGTACTGTATATATATTTTTTTTTTCATTATTACAGTATTATTATTATTATTATTATCACGTGTATTGAAATTTAACGTCCGCAATTGCATTTTATTAAACTAAAACATATACTGTATATATATATTTTTTTCATTATTACAGTATTATTATTATTATTATTATTATTATTATTATTATCACGTGTATTGAAATTTAACGTCCGCAATTGCATTTTGGCAGAACCTTCCCACTTCTCCTGAGCAGTCACCCTCACCTCCTGCAAGTGAACCGTCACCTCCCCTGCAACAACAACAACAACAACAACAACAGCCTCTAGTACGGGTGCAGTCGGCCCCACACCTTCCTCAGTCTCATGTTTCCTCGGCTATGGGTGTCTCGTCGGACACACTCTCATTCTCCAGTTTCCCCAATATGCAAAAGGTGTTGTCAATTTTACAGTCAGACGTCATCACATTTCTATTTCTTTTTGTACAGTTGGTTGACCACACATGAAGCTGGTGGGACTGGCTTGTTACTTGTGAGGAACAGTACAGTTGACGAAAAAGGTATTGCGACAAATCTTGATGGAACTTTAACCTTAGTAATATCCACAACTATTTGTATGGACTATAAGCATGTATAACAGAAGGAAATATACATATCCTTCTGTAATACATACTTATAATCCCTACAAACAACTATGAACATTAATATATTTAATGTTGTATCAATAGTTGTCGCAATACCTTTTTTGGCAACCGTACAGTAGCTACAAAAGAAAGAAAAGTGAAAAAAAAAATGTAGTTTGTTGACAGGTAAAGCGTAAAATATTATTACCGTCTGCTTGTCAACAAACTGTAACTTTCACTGACTTTACTTCCTGTTGTAGGTATCTCACAAGCACTGTAGGTAGCTAAGGGTACCAGATTCATGTTTAGCCAACTGTACTGTACTGCAATTGTTAATATTAAACTTGTGTTCTAATGGCAAAACTTTCACTCTAAATGATGAATGGATAACATTTGTTTTATGCTGAACTTAAAGAAACATTTATGATATAATGAAGAAATGTTATTATTTGTACTGTACCCTGTTCACTTAAATCTACTGACAAATAAGAGGAAGATAATCTATTCTTTCCCTTGAAAAATATTAAAAGGAAAATAATCATTACTGTTCTTGATAATAGAGTTTTGAATTAATACCATTATTAATATTTTTCATATCTTGAACAGTATGTAAAGATTATTATTACTACCCTTCATAATAGTTTTTAATTAGTAACATTAATATTTTCCATATCTTGAACATAGAGTTTTGAATTAATAACATTATTATTATTTTCCATTTCTTGAACATAATTATACTGTAGTTTTAAATTATTAACATTATTATTATTTTCCATATCTTTCACATAGAGTTTTAAATTAATAACATTATTATTATTTTCCATTTTTTGAACAGGTTATGATGTACACACTTCAGCCGCCATCAGTTCAGACCAACATACCAACACTCATAATGCCGCAGGTAAATGATTCAAAGTTGCATTCACTTCTGAAATCATTTGTATGGTACCTAATACACTCTCCTCTCTTTTTATGCGAGTTTAAATTATGCAAATTTGAAATAGTGCGTATCATGAAAAAAATGTAATAAATGCAATTTACACAAACTCTTAAAATAATAGGAACAAGGAGGCTCCATTTTCAAGTTAAAGTACCATTATTTCTTATGGAAATGTACAATTTATTTTATGCGAAATTCACTTTATGCGACCCCTTCACCAACCTAACCTAACATAAAAAAAGAGGAGAGTGTATATCGTTGACACCTTGGAAAACATTTGGCCATCAATAATATTATGGTACAAAGTGTGGATAGAATTGGACATAATTATGATGTTTTTGTGTGTGATATAGCAAGGGTTGTGTATGTACTGTACAGTCGTGGTCAATAATAATCACCCACATATGGGTATCTCAAACAATTTACTGTCTAATGAATGGAGGGGAAGAAGAAGGAGGAGGAGAGGTAGGCAGAATAGAAATAAGAATGGAGGGGAAAGAGTGAGAGAATAATGAGAAAGGGAAGGGAGGGGAAGGGAGTAAACATTGACGGTCTACAATAAAGTTTTTCCCTGCCAACAGCCATCGGTACAGCCTGGACCATCTGGGGTAGGCAGAGGTAGGCAGAATAGAAATAAGAATGAAGTGGAAGAGTGAGAGAATAATGAGAAAGAAAGGGAAGGGAAGGGAGTAAACATTGACGGTCTACAATAAAGTTTTTCCCTGCCAACAGCCATCAGTACAGCCTGGACCATCTGGGGTGTCTGGTGGGAACAGTGGTATGGGAGGAATGTTGGATGTACCCACCCTCACTGATTCCAAGGGGGAGTATGGATTCACGGTCTTGGTGGAGGAGAAGGAGCGAACCACCAAGAGTCCAATGTGGCTGGTAAGTTTAATTTGTGGTTTTGAAGTTTTGAACGGTTTAATTTGTGGTTTTGAAGTTTTGAGCTATTTAATTTGTGGTTTTGAAGTTTTGAACGGTTTAATTTGTGGTTTTGAAGTTTTGAACGGTTTAATTTGTGGTTTTGAAGTTTTGAGCAGTTTAATTTGTGGTTTTGAAGTTTTGAGCAGTTTAAATTTTGGTTTTAAAGTTATCTATATAAGTTAGACAATTAGAAGGGTGTAAAATAGAATGGTATGTATGATGTATTAATTAACCATTTTATGTTGTTTATCAGATGAGCCTAGTGACAAACAAGCTGTACACCAACATCAACAAAGCCGTTCCATTTGAGGTGCATCTTGGCAATCCTCCCGCTGACAGAAGCCAATTACAAGTGAGGATCGTACCTGTGTTCTCCAGTCCTCAGTTCCTGCGTACCAATGTCACACGATGTCCAAACCATTCAGCTCCTAATGACCCAACCAATCACGGTATGACACACACACACACACACACACATGCACGTATTCACGCACACACACACATACACACACATACATATACACACACACATATATATACACACACACACACACATATATATATACATACACACACACACACACACACACACACACACACACACACACACACACACACACACATATATATATATACACACACACACATATATATATATACACACACACACACACACACACACACATACACACACACATACACACACACACACACACATCTGTCCTGCCATTTTCTATACAGTGTCATACAGTACGTTAATATTGAATTGCAACTGAGAACGCAATAAATAATTATTACTAACCATAACTAATATAATCATAATAATCAGAGGTAATCGATTTATTTAAAGTAGAGTTGTATGTAAGTAAGTAAGTGTGTATGTATGTATGTGAGTGTGTGTGTATGTGTGTGTGTATGTATGTATGATCAATGCGAAAATTACAATGCACAATATTTTCAGACTAAGTGTGTGTATGTATGTATGTATGCTCAGGCGAAAACTACAATGCACAATATTTTCAGACTTCCCGTACCCCGAGTATGTGGTGAGGGCCGACCATCCCTTGGCAGACTATGTACAAGGTGCTAATGGTCGCCTGGCAGTGGTGGTGCCTCTAGACCCACTCCAGGACGGACCAGACTACACTCCCATACTCCTACGCTTCATGTGTCTCGGCTCCTGTGTCGGGGGCATCAATCGAAGACCCATTGCCATTATACTTACCTTGGAGAATAAGTGAGTGAGACGGTCAGGTTTTGTTCATGAATTTAAAAACAAGTGAGAGAGACAGTGAGGTTTTGTATGTTGAGTTTTGTTTATGAATTTAAGAACAAGTGAGAGAGACAGTGAGGTTTTGTTCATGAATTTAAGAACAAGTTAGAGACAGTCAGGTTTTGTATGTAGAGTTTTGTTTATGAATTTAAAAACAAGTAAGAGAGACAGTCAGGTTTTGTATGTTGAGTTTTGTTT
Organism: Petrolisthes manimaculis; assembly: GCA_034508575.1. NCBI lineage: Eukaryota > Metazoa > Arthropoda > Malacostraca > Decapoda > Porcellanidae > Petrolisthes > Petrolisthes manimaculis. The sequence continues at coordinate 30,215 of JAWZYT010003884.1, read as the reverse complement.
ATGAATTTAAGAACAAGTGAGAGAGACAGTGGGGTTTTGTATATAGTATAGGATATTGTTTTGTTTATGAATACATGTCATAGCCCAAATGCAAAGCTACATTGATTCTCTCCAATAGCAAGTGACTACTACTGAATATTTATATGAAGTTAATGGTACTACTGAATATTTATGTGAAGTTAATGGGTACTGTGATTAACTTCCTGTTGGGTACTGGAGTGAAGTACTAGAGAACTCACTCGGGTAGGTTGACAGTTAAGGGAGGGGATAGTACACTGTTGGTAAATCTGGAGCAATTGATTGATTCCTATAAACTATTCCAATCTGATGCTGTTTCCTGGCTTAAATTGGAGGAATTATTCAGCTTCAATTTACACACAACCATCCCCATAAAGCTACATTTTATTTTAACTTTCAATTCATCGGTAACAAGCTGGTGGTGAAGCAGATGTGAACCAAAGCATATGTCTCATTACCAAAGTGTCCTGATAATGGTGTTCAAACTTTATGGTGCATATGGAAATTGTATGATATGGTGTTTAAACTTTATGGTGCATATGGAAATTGTATGATAATGGTGTTCAAACTTTATGGTGCATATGGAAATTGTATGATATGGTGTTTAAACTTTATGGTGCATATGGAAATTGTATGATAATGGTGTTCAAACTTTATGGTGCATATGGAAATTGTAGGGTTTGGTTATATTTTGTACCACAGAGTAACCCAAACATTTGCCTCCCCTCCCCCCCCCCCCCCAGTCAAGGAGAATGCTTGGGTCGCAAAGTTATTGATGTGAGAGTGTGTGCTTGTCCAACACGAGACATTAAGACTGATGAACAGGCAGCCAAGGGTACCAAGAGGAAGGGAGTTAATACACAGGTTAGTTCAATCTGGTACAGTACTTTGTCAGAGTAAACTTGTAAAACATAATATATACTAGTATTATGTGGATGAATGTAAGGAATACAAAATATATATTATGTGGATGAATCTAAGAAATACAAAATATATATTATGTGGATGAATCTAAGGAATAAAAAATATATATTATGTGGATGAATCTAAGGCATAAAAAATATATATTATGTGGATGAATCTAAGGAATAAAAAATATATATTATGTGGATGAATCTAAGGCATACAAAATATATATTATGTGGATGAATCTAAGGAATACAAAATATATATTATGTGGATGAATCTAAGGCATAAAAAATATATATTATGTGGATGAATCTAAGGAATAAAAAATATATATTATGTGGATGAATCTAAGGAATAAAAAATATATATTATGTGGATGAATCTAAGGAATAATTACACCATGTAGATGTCACAAATACTTTCTGTCGTACCGTTATGTTAGTAATTACTGTATTATCACCATTTATTTATATTCATACTTTTTTTAAGGGGAGGGTAAAGTTCTGGCATTTTTGGAGGTAATGATTCCTCCAAACTATTTCCAGCAACAGAACAACATTCTGCCAGAACAGAGTGGAAGAGTATGTGAAGGAGAGAAACATGAGGGGGGGAAGGGCTGGACCAAGTAAGGAGGGAGTGTTGGAACAGAGTGGAAGAGTATGTAAAGGAGAGAAACATGAGGGGGGGGGGAGGGCTGGACCAAGTAAGGAGGGAGTGTTGGAACAGGGAAAGATGGAGACTCTTCTGCCGTGGCCACACCCTTGGGGAGAGTTCCCGGAGGGAGCGAGGCGTCAGAGCTATAGATAGATAGATAGATAGATAGAACACCATTATTTTTGTTCATCTGGTTCTCTTTCCTGTCATACTTTGGAGGAATCAGTAACCCTCCAATTTACCAACAACAGCCTCTCCCCTTAATGCCCTTGTCGATTCCTTGCTTATACTTGTACAACTCTTCCAGGAAACCTTGACCATGTACAGAAAACAACCCAGACTGATTGAACCAAAGACAGACTCAGAGGACGATGATCAGATCTTTACTATTAAGGCAAGTTCAGGGAATAGCTTTGGTACACTGTAGTCAATAATTCTGTTTTGATCCTCAATACATACATAATGAATAATTTCTATTTTGATCCTCGATACATACATCATCATCATTTTCGTTTAACGTCCACATCTGTCTATCTTATACCATATGTTCTTCTATTCTCATTAAATTCATATCTTCCATTACACACCCTCTCCACTTTTTCTTGGGCCTTCCCACCGGTCGCCTGCCCCCGACTCTCACCTCCTCCACCTCACTCAATACACCCTCCTCCACTCTTCTCACCCCAACACTCACCTCCTCTACCTCGCTCAACACCCCCCCCTCCACTCTTCTCCCCCCCAACACTCGCCTCCTCTACCTCGCTCAACACCCCCCCCTCCACTCTTCTCCCCCCCAACAATCACCTCCTCTACCTCGCTCAACACCCCCCCCTCCACTCTTCTCCCCCCCAACACTCGCCTCCTCTACCTCGCTCAACAACCCCCCCTTCGCTCTTCTCACATGTCCAAACCATCTCAGTCTTCTCTGCCTCAACCTAACAGAAAGGTCTTCAACCCCACACATCTCTGCTATCTTCCCCATGCAGTTGCTACTCTCGCTCTTACTGCTCTTTCCACTCCTGCTTCACAGTCCAACACATCTCCCAAGTAGCAGAACTGTTACACTTCCTCTAACACGCCTCCATTTACCATCAACCCGGCATCCCCTCCCTCACACATCACTATCACTACCCATCCCCTCCCTCACACATCTAGGACATACAAAGTTCCGTACACCTCGGAGAATTATCAAACCCGAGCATCGTTGGTGACACCATTTATTACACTCAGTACACAGCACTGAGTTTGTTCCCACTCCTCTTCCACAACATCCACATGGCCATCTTCCTCACTGAATTAATTTTCGAGCCTTGTTTCCAGTCACCATCATTTTTGTCTTTTCCATGTTTATTTTCAGTCCCCTCTGTTCCATCGTTTCCTTCCACCTGTTAAACATACAGTATTTGTAACTTTTTCCTTTGATTCTGCTGTCAAGACCAGAAATCACCCTGGAATCGACCTTCACTTCGGGTTTTGACAGTTTTTTTAATTTAATTTTTCCTCTTTGGGTATTACTTGTTACAGTACATACTACATGATCTTGAATTTATTGATATATTCTTATTTTTTTATAGTACGTGTATTAGGATGTTTTTTAACACTTGTTTGAATACATTCTTGCAGTACCATATGATTTTGAATTTTTTTATATATTCTTATTTTTTTATAATATTAGGATGTTTCTGATTTTTTTATAGTACAGTATTAGGATGTTTCTGATTTTTTTAAAGTACTAGGATGCTTCTTATTCTTTTTTTTTATAGTATTAGGATGTTTCTTATTTTTTTTATAGTATTAGGATATTTCTTATTTTTTTATAGTATACATTGTCACGGAATCACCCTGGAATCGACCTTCACTTCGGGTTTTGACAGTTTTTTTAATTTTGAACAGTTTTATCATTTTCTCAAAAGTTTTACAGTTTTTTTATTTTCTCAAAAGTTTTATTTTATATACATGTATATACATTCTCCTCTTTTTTTATTTGAGGTTTGGTTGGTGAAGGGGTCGCATAAAGTGAATTTCGCATAAAGTAAATTGTACATTTCCATAAGAAATAATGGTACTTTAACTTGAAAATGGAGCCTAATGGTTCCTGTTATTTTAAGAGTTCGTGTAAATTGCATTTATTTAATTTTTTTCATGATACTGTACGCACTATTTCAAATTCGCATAATTTAAACTCGCATAAAATGAGAGGAGAGTGTACTAAGATATGAATACGTTGTTGCAAGGACAGGTGCGAGGTGCTGCTCTATACAAGTTCCTGTTAGGTGTGAAGAATATGTACTACGAGTCCCATCCAGATTATGCCCAACAATACCCGGACATTTCCCAGCACTCAGTTTCCAGGTGAGTCGTTATTATTCCATTGTTGTGTAAAGATGTGTTGTCTGTCTGTGGTGTTGACGAAGCTGTGGTACCGATACGATGGCTCCACACACACACACACACACACACACACACACACACACACACAACACACACACACACACAACACACACACACACACACACACACACACACACACACACAACACACACACACACACAACACACACACACACACAACACACACACACACACACAACACACACACACACACACACACACACACACACACACACACACACACACACACACACACACACAACCATCATAACATTACCACTCTGTCGTCAACACCAAGGATATTCATGTATACTGCTGCCCTGTGTGTGTGTGTGTGTGTGTTTGTGTGTGTGTGTGTTTGTTTTGGGAGTGCATGGTTACAAACAGTTAAGGACCTTGTGATCATTTATGAGAATTGGAGACTTCTGATTCCTCCTGACTATGCCATGAAACAAACAAGCTCCTTCAATGTAGGTGTGTGTTGTTTCGTGACAATATTTGAAGGACTCGCTAACCTCCAATTTTCGGACTACATCACAGGGTAAATTTGAGTGCCTTGATTCCTCCAAAGTATGCTGGAAAACAGGACCACATGAAGAAAAATAATGGTATCTTGTTGCCTGGAATTATTTGGAGAAACCAGTTGCTCCAGATTTACTGACAACAGTGTCATATAATTATACCTTCTTAATATGTTGTGTGAGGAAATTTTATACTGAGAAGTCAAAGTCATTATTACGTTAATGGACCCTGTGATGTAGTCAGAAAATTGGAGATAAACGAGTCCTTCAAATATTGCCACGAAACACCACCTATATGGAAGGAATTTGTTTCGTGGCATAGTCAGGAGGAATCAGAAGTCTCCAATATTCATACACGATCACAGGGTCCTTAATGGTAAAATCTGTAATTAATATTGCATACATACATACATCACTGTAATTATGTGTTTTTATCAGTCAAATACTAATCAATTTTTGGTCTTGACAATGCAACAATAAGTCAGATACAGATTAAATTTTGTGTGATGTAGTACGAGTTAAATAGGTAATCAATTTTTGGTCTTAGAAATATAACAATAATAAGTCAGATACAGATTTAAATTTGTGTGATGCAGAAGGAGCATCCCGGCTTTGACACCATGCCTCCCAAACAGCACTGTATAAGTTTATTGTATGCATGAGTTAAGGGACCCTGTGATTGTGTATGAGACCTGGTGGTTTCTGATTCCTCCTGACTATGCCACGAAACAAGCGCCTGTAATGTACAGTTGCCAAAAAAGATATTGTGACAAATCTTGATAGAACTTTAACCCTAGTAATATCCACAACTATTTGTAGGGACTATAAGCATGTATAACAGAAGGAAATATACATATCCTTCTGTAATACATACTTATAATCCCTACAAACAACTATGAACATTAATATATTTAATGCTGTATCAATAGTTGTCGCAATACCTTTTTTGGCAACTGTACAGTAGGTGGTGTTTCTTGGCAATGTTTGAAGGATTCTCTAATCTCTAATTTTCTGACTACATCACAGTGGTCCTTAATGAGTCATTTACCAATTTCAGGAAGTAGCTTTGTACATATCGCTGCCTTTACAAGGGGGTAATACACTTTTGGTACATTAGTAAAGTGCCTTGATTCCTCTTAAGTATGCCAGTAAACAACAGAACTAGATTGACAAAATGAAGGGTGTGTGTGGACCTGTTGATTGGAATACTTTAGAGGAATCAGTTGTCCCACATTTACCAACACTGTATTACCCCCTTCAATCCCATGATTTATTTTGACCATTTAGCTCGGTCCTACACTCACAATCCAAAATTTGTATCCAGGTCTTGTTGAAGTTTTGAATCATTTGACATAACAAAAATAATATGTTCCAGTGAACCAATTACAATGTTTATCCCGTTTTATATTTGCTCGCTTAATACTCAATCAGGCTATTTGAATCAAACCTGGATACATATTTTGGACTGTGAGTGTATGTACAGTTGCCAAAAAATGTTTTGCAACAAATCTTGATAGAACTTTAACCCTAGTAATATTCACAACTATTTGTAGGGAGTATAAGCATGTATAACAGAAGGAAATATACATATCCTTCTGTAATACATACTTATAATCCCAACAAACAACTATGGATATTAATATATTTAATGCTGTATCAATAGTTGTCGCAATACCTTTTTTGGCAACTATACAGTAGGTGACAAATACTCATGCCATTACTTTATGATAGCTGACTAAATATATAAATAATGCTTTGTACAGATGGCCACAGGAATTCTTACACAGGGTATATGGAAAGAAAGGTAATTATTTTTTAAGTACAGGTACTGCAATGAATGGTCTACCAAACGACTCGGTGATCAGCAAAACCACAAATTTAATTAATAAGAATGTTATATTTCAGTTACATAGTCTTACATTTTCTATATGTTGTAAGCTCTCAAATACAACAACAACATGTGTATGAATTCTTGAGGCCAATAAGAGTACACAATATTGCCTTTATCATGATTTTTTGTTGACATTTTTACAGCATTATTTTCACTGCACCGTCTCTCATATTCCATGTAGTTTGGGTTATGTTTACATCTCATAGCATTCCAACCATTCTGCATTACCTTAAGGACCCTGTGATCATGTATGAAAATTGGAGGCTTCTGATTCCCTCTGACCATGCCACAAAACAAGCTCCTTCTATATAGGTAGTGTTTCGTGGCAATATTTGAAGGACTCATTGACCTCCAATTTTCTGACAACAACACAGGGTCCCTTCAGGGTGTGGTGATACACTTGTGGTAGCCTACATTGGAGTGCCTTGATTCCTCCAAACTAATACCAGGAAACAGAACCAGGTTAACAAAAATAATGGTGTGTTGTTGCTTGGAATAGTTTGGAGGAATCAATTGCTCCAACAGATTTACCACCACCATTTTTCACTAGAGATGTATGTTATGGAATGGGACTTTTTCTATAATTATGAGGAATAATTTACCACTGTAGCCAAGTATGTAAAGACAAGATACACACAAACAAGCTCCATGATAAAATAATACAGAATTGAAAAACCAAGAGAGAAGACGCGGCAAAGATATGAGGAATTATTAATAGTACTAAATTTAGCCAAGTACATTACTGCACCGTATAAGAAAGATAAATATATACAACCAGGCTATGATAAATATAGTTTTGTATATTGAAGAGGAGGAAGAAAACTTACTAAGGTAGAAGACAGTAAGTGCTTGGGAAGAGATAAAGAAGAGGGACAGCAAACACCTAGGAACCAGAAGGATATGAGGAGAAACCAGCAGGGATGTGAGGAATGTAAGGATAAGATGAAGAATGGAAAAGGTGCATCATGGGTCAGAAGGATAGTAAAAAAAGAAAAACCATACATTAATTAAATAGAGCCCACATCACTGCAGCCAATCCATTAAAACCAGAAGGAAAGCTGGGAAAATTGAAGGACGGAAAAGATGCGACATGGATCAGAAGGGTAGTAAAAAAAAAACGTACTGTACATAAAATACAGCCCAGTAAAAAATCCATACATAAAATACAGCACAGTAAAAAATATCCATCATAAAACTACAGCCAATCCATAAAAAACAGAAGGAAAGCCGGGAAAATTGAAGGCCGGAAAAGATGTGTCATGAGTGAGAAGGATGGTAAACAAAACCCATATATAAAATACAGTACAGTAAAAAATAACATCATAAAATAGAGCCCACATCACTGCAGCCAATCCATTAAAGCCAGAAGGAAAGCTGGGAAAATTGAAGGCCGGAAAAGATGCGACATGGGTGAGAAGGATGGTAACAAAAAACCCATACATAAAATAACAGCCCAAATCACTGTAGCCAATACCTCCTGTCAGGGGATAAAATAATACAGAAAAAGTATTCAACAGAAGTACTGTACAATACTTTGATGAGCGTGACAGAGAGTGTCATCAAAAAGTAATGGGATATCTTGTTTATTAATATATTGTCTCCCACTCCACCCCCATTTTTACTATCTTCTTTTGGGGTGGGTGGGTGGGTTGCTGTATAGTGAAGATGTTGACTACTGACTACAATGTCACATAGAAGTGGGAAAAGATGTTAAGATAAAGAAAGAATAATAATTGATCTTAATAAAGTGGCTGACCAATGTCTTTATAAAATATTCTGTGATTGTCAACCAACAACAACAACGACGACTACACCATATAAGGGGATGGTATACTTTTGATAGACTGGAGTGCCTTGATTCCTCCAAAGTATGCCACCAAGAAACAGACCCCAGATGAAGATAAATAATAATGGTACTGTATCTTGATTCCTCCAAAGTTTGTCAGGAAACAGACCCCAGATGAAGAAAAATAATAATGGTACATGTATCTTGATTCCTCCATAGTATGCCAGAACGGCCTCCTGCCCCGGGAGAACATCAACAACAACAACAACAACAACAGACCCCAGATGAAGAAAAATAATAATGGTATCTTATAGCCTGGATGGAGAGTTTGTAGGAATCATTTACTCCAGGTTTACCACACAGAATAATGTGGCTTTATAACCCCTAATAGATGTTGTAAATCTGATATGTTTACAACCCACAAACAACTCCTCAAATTCAATGTAACTATATGCTGTCTGTAACCAACCCCAGACTACCCCGGGAGAACCACAAAAACAATAACAACGTCCAGACTTACTGTAGTATCACAAGAAAACCCACATCACATCCCAGAGTTTACAAAAATAAAAAATTGAATTATGTAAAAGGACTAAAGGATTTACAGTATATGCAGATCTACAAAAATCAAATTGAGATACATAAAGAGATTAACAAAATTATACTTGAGATACTGTATGCAAAAAGATTAACAAAAATACGATAGATTGACAAATGTAAGACGAGAAAGCAGGAAATTCCCATGATAAGTCCATTTTGAGAGGAAGTGAGACATCAGATAATTATATGGATAAATGAAAGGAAATTTGAAGAAGAAATTAAGAAGTTAAAGATTTCCAAGCCAAGAAGTTGACCGCTGATTTAAGGAAGGTGTGTGATATAGAAAGAACCCCTAACCCGACCCAAGCATCCATAAAGTGTGAGGTTTAAACAAGTATGTGAAATGATATTGAAAAAAACAAAAAACAATCATGTAAAGATATACAGTACTGTAATGTACACTCTGCTCTCTTTTTATGCGAGTTTAAATTATGCAAATTTGAAATAGTGCGTATCATGAAAAAAATTAAATAAATGCAATTTACACGAACTCTTAAAATAACAGGAACAAGGAGGCTCCATTTTCAAGTTAAAGTACCAATATTTCTTATGGAAATGTACAATTTATTTTAATCGAAATTCACTTTATGCGACCCCTTCACCAACCTAACCTAACATAAAAAAAGAGGAGAGTGTATTTAAAATCAGATGGTTGTTATAGTTGTTGTTTTTCAAAAGATAGTAAAATGACGCTTGATTCACGTCTACATACGGTTTGAAAAAAATAAATACGGTCCTTGTGCAGCGGTTGTTGTTTGGTGTTTAAATAGATAAAAATAATAATTGGGTTTGTGATTGAGGAACTATTGCTCCAAGTAGTAGTAGTATTATTACATCTATTCATTAATATTGGTAACTTTATACTGTACGTACTTTGTAAATGAAGGTTAGGTGATTATGGGTATTATATTATAGGTGTTACGTATACACCAATTTATGTACACTTGCAGTCCAAAATTGTGGGGTGGGTAGAATGCCTGTCCCCCTATTCCCGCACCCCCCTAACCACCCCAAGCCTGTCCCCCTACTCCCGCCCCCCAGCTTGTCCCCGTATTCCCACACCCACTTAATATTTGATGAGGCTGTACAAAGCAAGCCTGGATACATATTTTGGATTGTGAGTGTACAGTACATCTTAACGGGATAGTATTTTGGTACATTGGAGTGCCTTGATTCCTCCACAGCATGACAGGAAACAGGACCAGTTTAACCCATATAAATAATGGTGGCCTGTTTGTTGCTTGGAATAGTTTGGAGGAATCAGTTGCTCCAGATTTACCAACACTGGACTTTCCCTTTAATAATCTCGCATAACAAATATTCTTGTCATTCTGTCTCCTTTCAAATTTTTATATACATTATTCTGGACATTTGTAGAATCAGCTTTATATAGAATGTACCACCAGCTTTGCAGTAGTGATCATCTGACAGAAGGAAGTACAATACAGCACCTTACTTGTACTGTACTGTACTCTTTTCTCTTCTCTTCGTACCACTGTCTTTTGCATGTTATTTTTTTTCACACTCACAACAAACCTGCACTTCCATAATGAGTTTAAGGACCCTGTGATTGTGTATGAAATGTGTAGGCTTCTGATTCCTCCTGACCATGCCACAATACAAGCTCTTTCTATATAGCCGGTGTTTTGTGGCAATGTTTGAAGGACCCGGTTATCTACAAAATTCTGACTACAGTACATCACACACAGGGTCCCTTAATAGAATGAGGTGCTGTGGAAGTGCAGGTTTGTTGTTTTTACAGTTGCATGTCTAGTCCAGTTGCTAAGTAAATATTAATTTCCCATTTGTTTGTTTGTATGTACACTCGTGAATAGTCTGCATGACAATAGATTAAGTTCGCACGCTTTTGTACATAGCCCTTTGACTGTCGCTCTCCATCATATCAAGTAAGTACATAACAGATAAGTATATGTGTTGTTCTAGACTTTGTACATATTGTAGTAAGCATGTAGCCGATCCCCAGCAAACAATATCCACTCTTCTTCTTCTTGCAATCAACATTATGCATGGCAAGAAAGAAAGTACTGTATGCTTCTCCATTGCTTGTGTTTTATTTTATAGTTTTACTGTGAAACAATAACTGGATTTTACAGTAACTTGCTTTAGGATTATTTTACTCGGATATTAATAATCCGACAAAGTACAGTAGTGGCTTAAAATATTACTGTACTAGGGAAACTTAACAAATTAATTATCTAAGAAATTAATTGCCTCAAATATTACTAGGGAAACTCAACAAATTAATTATCTAAGAATTTAGTTGCCTAAAATATTACTAGGAAACTTAACAAATTAATTACAGTATCTAAGAAATTAGTTGCCTAAAATATTACTAGGGAAACTTAACAAATTAATTATCTAAGAAATGACTTGCCTAAAATATTACTAGGGAAACTTAACAAATTAATTATCTAAGAAATGACTTGCCTAAAATATTACTAGGGAAACTTAACAAATTAATAATCTGAGAAATGCCTAAAATCTTGTTATGGCTGGGTGGAAACTGAGCCTATTGGTAAGACTTATACAGGGTTATTCTCCTATTTTGTGCAGTAATTCCAGGGCATAATTTCAAAACAGTTTTATGGCACTGAATTCTTTGGCGACTCGGATGGAAGGTACAGTTGCCAAAAAAGGTATTGTGACAAATCTTGATAGAACTTTAACCATATAGTAATATCAACAACTATTTGTATGGACTATAAGCATGTATATACAGAAGGAAATATAGTATACATATCCTTCTGTAATACATACTTATAATCCCTACAAACAACAATGGACATTAATATATACCGGTATATAATGTTGTATCAATAGTTGTTGCAATATCTTTTTTGGGAACTACATTATTTTCTGAGCTTCATCACTTGAAACGAGCACAACGTAATGAGCAGGGTAAACTGGAGAGTACTGTATATTTATTTTGCCCTGACCACCCACCCATCCACCCCCTTGGAGGAACTTCAAATGGGAACAAGATATCAGAGTAACACATAGATCTATAAACTGGATGTGTACAGTATAATTTTTGTCCAGGAGATATGGTAGTGTATACATCTGTAATTTTGATGATTGTAAGAACTTGTTTAGGAAATTAGACTGTACTGTATATAATATGATAGTTTGTGTGTTTATAGACTCCCATTATTAGTATGAATACATGTACTCCTACTAAAAAATACAGTACTGGACTCTCAAGCTTTAGATATACTGTATACACACACACACAACATCGACCAACGAGAAATTCCCTGTTGGACTCTGATGTGACTCTCATTACATCACTTTCTGTCAAGGGTTGATGCTAGGAATGTGCAAGTTCCAATGTTTTGTCAAGTCAATATATTGTACCATACAACTGTTGGAACTATACTCTCCTGTTTCCTGCACATATTTGTCAACCAACCACCAAGTACAGTTGCCAAAAAAAGGTATTGCGACAACTATTGGTACAACATTAAATATAGTAATGTCCATAGTTGTTTGTAGGGATTATAAGTATGTATTACAGAAGGATATGTATATTTCCTTCTGTTATACATGCTTATAATCCCTACAAATAGTTGTGGATATTACTAGGGTTAAAGTTCTATCAAGATTTGTCACAATACCTTTTTTGGCAACTATACAATCAAATCAATGACTAATTTTTGCATCAAAGGTTTGATGTGGAGATATGCAATCCTATGAACCTTCTTTTACAGATCTCATGAGACGGAATAGGTTGGGGTGACCTCAGTTGTGTACAATTAGGAAGCCAGAGTTGCAGATGATGTGCCTAAATTTACTTATGTCTATTTGCATTATGTATTACGGACCCTGTGATTGTGTATGAAAACTAAAGGCTTCTAATTCCTCCTGACCATGCCATGAAACAAACTCCGTACAGTATAGGTATATACAGTAGGTGGTGTTTCGTGGCAATATTTGAAGGACTCGTATAACCCCAATTTTTTTTACATCATCACAGGGTCCCTTAAGTTTAAATATCACCATGAAAAGATAGTACAGTATTGTGTATTGAAAATGTGTGTGTGTGTTACCAAGGAATATATATGAATGAATAATGCCAAAGAGCTGATAGCAGATAGGACATTGAATATGCTTAGTTTGCAAAGCAAGGTTTATGGTAAGTTTGTAAAAGGTTTATGGAAAGTTTGTAAGAGGTTTATGGAAAGTTTACAGAGTTTATGGTAAGTTTACAGAGTTTATGGTAAGTTTGTAAGAGGTTTATGGAAAGTTTACAGAGTTTATGGTAAGTTTACAGAGTTTATGGTAAGTTTGTAAGAGGTTTATGGAAAGTTTGTAAGAGGTTTATGGTAAGTTTGTAAGAGGTTTATGGTAAGTTTGTAAGAGGTTTATGGTAAGTTTGTAAGAGGTTTATGGAAAGTTTGTAAGAGGTTTATGGTAAGTTTGTAAGAGGTTTATGGTAAGTTTGATGATGGTACAGTAGTTTGAACGAATATGGAAGCGAGGTGACCCTTTTTAACAAGCATATATTGTACTGTATTATGAAGTGATATTACTATGGATATTATTGTTAGGTAGGCAAGCTTGGAAAATAGGAAAACAACAACAATGATTGGTGAAAGATTAATTGTATTTAAGCGGATAGTATACTCCGATAGATTGAAGTGCCTTGATTCCTCCAAAGTGTGCCAAGAAACAGACCCAGATGAAAAAAAAATAATGGTATCCTGTTGCCTGGAAAAACAAGTTTGGAGGAATCGTTTGCTCCAGATTTACCACCCAAAACAATGTGCTATTTACAGTACTCTCTTTAGTTTTCTTTCGATGCCATATAGCAGCACATGTTTATGCAAGAATAATGTATTTTATTTTTATTTCAAAGTTATTAAAGTAGAACATTTTTTTTTAAGAGTTTTAGCAATGGTTTGATGAGTGGATGAAGGTGAGTGTGTAAAATATTTTGTTGTTCTGTTGTGGCCTTATGCTTAATTACTACTGTATGTATGTTTGGGAAAGTAATGATCATAGTTATTATGCAAGAACATCGTATGGTAGTGTTGACGGTGGCGTGATAACCGGTACGATGGCTCTGTAGTGCACCTATGGGGTCGTCGGTACCGTTACTATGCCGTCGTATGCGCCACAAAATAATGTTCTTGAATATGGCCTTGTGATTGAAGCTGGTGCCTGATGTGTGACATAAAAAAAGTTTAGCGACAGTACCGGAAATTATTGAAGGTAAGTGATATAATGAAAACAGTAGATCCTTGATAATAAAATGACTTAGTAAATGGCTTAGTAAATGTAGTAATCTGTATGGTAATGAATTAATAGAAGCCTGGGAAAACATTTAAACACACAAACTTAGTAAAATGTAGTACAGTAGTCTGGGAATTTTTTTTAACACAGGCTTAGTAAATGTAGTACAGTAGTCTGGGAATTTTTTTTAACATAGGCTTAGTAAATGTAGTACAGTAGTCTGGGAAAACATTTAAACACACAAACTTAGTAAATGTAGTACTTACATTTTTTTTAACAGACTTAGTAAATCTGGTACAGTAGTCTGTATGGTAATGAATTAACAAAAGCCTGAGAAAACATTTGATGATCTTCAATGTGGGAATAAGTGTAAAATGAAGTGGTGGTGAATAACAAGTAATTATTCATTGTAAATCCAGGGTCTACTGTACTGAATTAAGGGACAACAACAACAATGGAATGTATAATATAATGGAATGTATAATAATCTCTTCCAAATCAGGTGACATTTTCCATGGTACTGTACTGTACTGTACTGTAATGTGTGAGTACAATTTAATCACTGCTTGTGTTTGTGCATTGTGTATATATACTGTACAGTTTTGTACTGTTATTACTGTATCTTTATTTGTAGTTAGTTCATTTGTACAGTTGACAGCTAAAGTCCCATTGCCACAGCTTCCAACTTGGGGTCGATTCCACAGTGATATTGGTTTGTTAGCTCCCCAACCAACCAAAATTTTAAGGCGTCATTATTTTCCAAAAGGTGAGTATCCACATTCACAATATCTATCCAACAGTTAGATAATGATGATCACTGTATAGATTACTCACCAAATTCATTAAATAATTCACCCATAAGGCATTTACACGACAAACATTCTTTCGTTTGCGAGCTTACAAACCAAAACAAACCACTGTGGAATCGGCCCCAAGTCATCAAGTATAGTATAGAAGTTTATTATTATTACAGTCAATTCTCATTTCACATTTATATTTGTACAGTATGTGTAATAGAGTGTGTGTAATGAATGTATGTACTGTAAATACTTATTACATTACACACCCAATACATTATTTTACACATTATTTTACACATTATTTTACACATCCAATATCAAAGTGTAAAATGAGAGTTCAGGAGAGAGTATACTTTTGTTACATTGGAGTGCCTTGATTCCTCCAAAGTATGCCAGGAAACAGGACCTAATTAATGAAGATAATGGAGGTTTTGTTGCTGGGAATAGTTTGGAGGAATCATTCTCTTTAAAAATGCCAAAACTATACCCTCCCCTTAACTGTATTTTATTATAAAGTTCACAAGCTCATAAACTGAAAAAAAAAAACTTTACACTTTTATAATTTGGCCTCCTGGATACATATTGTAATTTTGTATTGTGAATGTGTTTATTTGACAATTTACTAAAATGTTATCCCTCAAGGAGACACGATTTTAACCACCGACTGTTCATTAATAATAATTAATGATAATAATATTTGTTCACATCAGCTGTAAGTCTCCCCACAGTTTTTTTTTTTTAATTGTTATTAAATTGGGGTTTGTTGATCCCCGGAGATATCCATTGTAATAGAAAATACAGTACAGTACTGCAGAAATATTATTGTATCATGAATAGATTTTATGTGACGATACAAATTTGTGGTTGTAATGGATGTATAACTGAAATGAGTGAGCTACAGGATACAGTACTTATAATTTTATACTTTTTTTATATACAGTATTTACTTATATTTACTTATACAGGATACAGTACTGTACTTATAAATATATTACTCTGCATCCCTGGGTCTGATAAACAGCTGAATGAACCTATTTTGTTCCTTTATACACTAGTCTTATTTTGGGTCGTAAACAAAGAACATTATAAATTATTGGTGGGTTTGATGATGGTGTGGTGTTGGTATGATGACTACATAGACACAACAACAACAACAACAACTATAGTCTGTTCAAAAGTTGTGTTCCAGTAGCCTCTATCTAGCTAGCTATTTCTATCTGTCTATACATGTATATCGCTATTTCTATCTGTCTATTTATCGCTATTTCTATCTGTCTAGCTATTTCTATCTATCTAGCTAGCTATTTCTATCTATCTATCTATCTAGCTATTTCTATCTATCTATCTAAATATCTATATATCTATTTCTATCTATCTATTTCTATCTATCTAAGCATAAAAGGCCAGCGGAACACAAGTTTTGAACAGACTATAGTAGTGTGTCCATAGTGTCATCGTAATGGTACAGTCAGGGTCAATAGTCCTGCAACACCTCCCAGTGAGATGGCTTCGAAAAATGATCCGAAACTCTATAGGTACAGTATGGCTAATTTTGGTCTCTGCAATATTGGTTTGTAAATTTCAATCAAAATATGTACAGTATCACTTTTATTCAGCAGGTTGCAGGACATAGTATTGATCATGACTGTACCACCACACCTTCGTAAACACCACCGATAATTCACGCATACAGCCCAATGCTTCTTAGCTTTGTTCCCCAACTGTACATGTATATACGGTACTTTAGTGCATGGTACAGTCACAATCAAATAACCACCCACACTAACTTTACTTCCGTCGTGCATATAAATCAGTATCATATCAAAATATAATCATACAACAACACCTTATGTCAACTCAACCCCCTCAATTATTATTATTATTATTATTATGAGGTGGTGCAATATCATACACGTGTTGTTCTTTATTACCAAGATAATTATTTACTACCATGAAAGGAAAGTGTTGGTGGATATTATTATTATTATTATGAGGTGCTGCGAAATCATATACAGTATACACGTGTTGTTCTTTATTACCAAGATATTTACTACGATGGAAGGAAAGTGTTGGTGGATATTTGATTGTGGCTGTACAATTAGTAGGGAAGTTTGTGCTGTATCGAAGTTGCCTGAACTGTACTGTAATTGTAACGTGTACCTGTTTCTGTACAAATGTATATTACAGTAATAGATGTTGACATTCCATATTCTTATTTTATTAATTTTTGTTTATTTATTTGTTTTTTTTAGCTGCTTCTCACTCAGGATATTTTATACTAGAAAAGGATTTTTGAAAATACTGTAAAATCAAATAAAAATTGCAATAGTAGTTTTGTTATGAATTGTCCTAAAAAAAAAAATAATAATAATAATAAAAACAGAGAAGGTTGCATTTCATAAAGGAAAATGACCCTGTATAAATATATTCCCTGAAAGATAATAATAAATAACAGGAAACTTTGACTTGATTTTAAAAGATACTGGCAGATCTATAAGTAAATACAGTTACAACACAAACACTGAAAATTCTTTATGTACAGTCGCAGCACATAATCCTTAACCATAGACTAATATTTCTCTTACACCCTGATTTGCAAGGACTATGTGCTGCGACTGTACATGTATTTTATCTAGAGAATTAA
Organism: Petrolisthes manimaculis; assembly: GCA_034508575.1. Taxonomy (NCBI): domain Eukaryota; kingdom Metazoa; phylum Arthropoda; class Malacostraca; order Decapoda; family Porcellanidae; genus Petrolisthes; species Petrolisthes manimaculis. The sequence continues at coordinate 12,749 of JAWZYT010003884.1, read as the reverse complement.
GGGGGTGTGGGAGTAGGGGACAGACTGGGGGGGGTGCGGGAATAGGGGGACAGGCTTGGGGTGCGTAGAAAGCCTGTTCCCCTATTCCCGCACCCACCCATAACCCCCAAGCCTGTCCCCCTATTCCCACACCCCCCCAACCCCCCAAGCCTGTCCCCCTATTCCCACTCCCCCTTAATGTGGCTTATGCTCAAAAGTTTTGCTAAATTATCTGGACGTTGGTGGTTTTAGATACGAGAGATTTTATTTTCTTCTTCTTGTTGTTGCTTTGTTTTGGGTGGGCAGTGAGCTGGCAATTTTTTTTCTGTACAATATATTCTTTTTTTTTTTTCCTGTACAATATATTCCATTTTTTTTTTTTTTTGCACAGTATATTCTAAAAAAAAAAATCCTGTACAATATATTCCATTTTTTTTTTTTTTTGCACAGTATAGTCTAAAAAAAAAAATCCTGTACAATATATTCTTTTTTTTTTGCACAGTAAATTCTAAAAAAAAAATTCCTGTACAATATATTCCATTTTTTTTTTTTGCACAGTATATTCTAAAAAAAATTCCGGTATAGTATATTCCAATATTTTTTCTTTCTGTACAGTATATTCAAAAAATTCTGCAGAGTATATTCTAATAAGCATCCCCATATACTGTAGTCCTGTGTGTGTGTGTGTGTGTGTGTTTTGTGGCAATATATTTGAAGGACTTTATACCTCCAATTTTCTGACTACATCACAGGGTCCCTTCTTAATTAAGGGAAAAGTACAAGACAGTGTTGATAAATTTGGAGCAACTGATTTCTCCAAGCAACAACAACAACAACAACAGGTTCCCGATTAGAGTTACACTGAGGTTGAGTTTTCTGGCATATTTTGGAGGCACCAGAGCAGCCCTCCAATTTACCCACAGCAGGTGATCCCTTAAGGGGGTGTGGGAGTAGGGGACAGGCTTGGCGGGGGACTGGGGGGGTGCGGGAAATTGTATGGTAAAGAATAATGTAATCTTACCTGGGAAAACATTTGGGCCCATAGTTTAAAAAAATTTGAGGTCCCTTACTGGAGCTCTATGAATCCTCCAAAATAATCCAGGCCACATGATCCTTCAGTGTTTCTAATAGGGAATATGTTGCCTGGAGTAGTTTGGAGAATTCATAGAGCTCCAGTAAGGGACCTCAAATGTTTTAAAACTACGGGTGTAACTCTATAGGGGGTCAGATACAAGGGTCTATATTGAAATGTTATATACAGGAAATACTGTAACATGTACAGTACAGTACTGTATCAATACTTTCTGTATGAGTGCCAGAAATCTTTCCAACATTATTTTTACATATTATTATCTTCTTCAAATGTTACTGTAACTAGACAATATTATTATTATTATTATTATCATTATTATTATTATTACTGTACGGTATTATTATTATTATTATTTATTATTATTATTATTATTATTTATTATTATTATTATTATTTGCAGTTCGTTGATACACAAGAAGAAGGCAACAAAGAAGGAAGTGAGAAACAAACAAGAGACTGTGAGTGAACTAGATAACGGTTTATGGGAATCCGTGACCGGATCTCCGACTAATTCTGATCACCAAGTGGACGAACCACCAACGGATCCCTTAGAAACCAACACCAATAATACAAGTCCAGCCAACAGAATAGTACAGAGTCAATTAAAAGTTCTTCTAGTGGAGAGGAATGGTATTAATAATCTTGGGGAATCTAATGTAACCAATGGGGGGGAATTTAAACACCTACAACCACAGACACACGAGTTACACGACCTTCCCCTCGTCATTACCACGACCTCGTCCAACGAAAGTGTGACCTCGGGTTCTGTCGTGAGTCAGCCCAGTACTAAAGTGTTTCCCAGACATGTACCGGTGATGCCCGTGTCCACGTACCAGTCCACAATGAGGCGTGTGTCGTCGGAACCCACGCGGACCAAACAGACCCCTCGTATCCTTAGACCGCCTCCCTCGGCCTCACCAGCCAATCACAGTCCAGGCAGGATGGTTTGTATCAGGACGAACCCCATCAAAATTGAGAGGAATTTGAGTCCCGTGATGAGAGAGGGAAGTGTGTCGCCCGGGAGTAAAGAAATGCTCGCTGCAAATGTTCTCAGTGAACGATTTTACCAAGATTCATCCTTTACTTGACCTTTGATGTTCACGGTTGGTTTATATGTAATGAACTATGAAAGCTGCTTAGTTATCTGCTTGTGATGGAAGTGGAATATTGCCTTGTTTTCCACTGTTGGTGTTAAGGGTGTGTGTGGGAATAGGGGGACAGGCTTGGAGGGGTGCAGGAGTAGGGGAACAGGCTTTTTTTTATTTTTTTTTTTTTGGGGGGGGTGGTGGTTAGGGGGGGGTGCAGAAATAGAGAGACATGCTTTCTACCAACCCCAAACCTGCATGTCCCCCTATTCACGCACCCCCCAGTCCCCCTCCCAAGCCTGTCCCCTACTCCCACACCCCCTTAATTACCGCATCAGGAAATGTAAGACTAAACATTTCAATCTCACTATAAACAACCTGCTTCTAACACACATACACTATATACATACATACATACATAATGGCAAAGTATATGTACCGGTATATATTAATAATAATAATAATAGTTTTTGAGATGATACAACTAGGTTAACAAATTGCAACATTATATTTTTTACAAGTGTGCCTCAATAATGCAATATTAAATTTTCTACAAGTGTGTCATTCATGCAACACTAGTTCAACAAATATGCAACATTACATTAAATTTTCTACAAATGTGCCTCAGTCATGCAAAACTAATTCAAGAAAATATACTACATTACATTTTGTACAACTGTGCCTCATTCATGCAACATTAATCTTTTTTACAAGTGTGGAATAAATATTTTTGTATGTCATAAATAAAATGCATAACAGCCTATTGCAACAGCAGTGACATTACTCAGGGAAATTATTATGTGATGCACTGAACTTTTCTATATACAGTACAGTAATTATAATACACTCTCCTCTCTTTTTATGCGAATTTGAAATAGTGCGTATCATGGAAAAAATTAAATAAATGCAATTTACAAGAACTCTTAAAATAACAGGAACCATTAGGCTCCATTTTCAAGTTAAAGTACCATTATTTCTTATGGAAATGTACAATTTACTTTATGCAAACTTCACTTTATGCGACACAACCCTTCACCAACCTAACCTAACATAAAAAAAGAGCAGAGTGTACAGTAATTATAATATATAAAAAAAATTTTACTGCAATATACTAACGAGTCATGAAAAAATATCTATAATTTATAAGACATATTGATGTGAAGTTACATTTACTATAATTATGCAGTTTCCATATTTTTTTTCATCATTTTTGTACATCATATCAAAACAAAAGTACAAACCAGTAAAAATTGTTATAAAATTTCCTCCTCTGTTATTTACAAAGCGAATAAAAATATTAATTAGTTAAGAAATGAATGAAAATATCAATAAAATAAGATGGTCGATGTTTGGGGCGTATGCAAGGACATCCGTGGTAAATACGATGGCTTGGTACCGGTGCGACGACTCCACGGACAATCAACAGAGCCGTCGTATACACCACGGATGTTTCTTGAATACAAACAAACTTGTACCGTACTGTACTTTAATTAAGGGGAAACATTTTGTAGTGGTAAATCTGGAGCAACTGATTCCTCCAAACTATTCCAAGCAACAAAACACCATTATATTTGTTTCATGTGGTCCTGTTTCCTGGCATACTTTGGAGGAATCATGGCACTCCAATGTAACAAAAGTGAATTAATTGTTTGTTGAGGGGAGAATTTTTTATTATTATTATCTCGGAAGAAGAATTATTTTTAGTATAAAAGTAAATTACCTGCAAGAATGGTTTGTTTATTTTCTGTTTAAGCTATACATTTATTTATTGTTTACTTTCTGTTAAACAATTCATTTATTTGTTGCCTTATACACGGTTTTCTTTATAAGGAAAATAAAAAAAATTGAGTTTTCTTTATAGGGAAATTAAAAAAAAATTGTGTTTTCTTAATATTTTTTTTTTGTATTCATGAATTGTATAAACACATAAAAGGGTTTTGTTGTTAAATGTTTTCTTTAAGTCAGTTAGTTGACTCTAATTAATGAAAGAGAGAGAGAGAGAGAGAGAGAGAGTGTGTGTGTGTGTGTGTAAAAGAGAGAGTACAGTATGTGTGTATGTATAAGAGAGTGTGTGTGTGTGTAAGAAAGAGAGAGTGTGTGTGTGTGTGTATAAGAGAGATAGAAAGATAAATAACCAGAGAATTTCTTTTCCTATACAGTAACAACAATGTAAGAATATCCATATCATTTGGGTTCCATGGAATCAGCCATGCTTTCATATTTTTTTTTCATCTAATAAATAATTTTGCTATTTTTTTCACTTAGCTAGAATTAAGATTAAAGAATTTAATACCCTGTTGGTGTTTAAGTATTATTGTAAGTTCAGGTATATATATATCTTTCACTTGATTTATGTATTATTATTATCATTATTATTATTATTATTATTATCATTATTATTTTATTATTATTATTTTATTATTATTATTATTATTATTATTACAGTATTATTATTAGTAGTAGTACTGTATTAGTACAGTATTATTATTATTACAGTATTATCATTTTTATTATCATTATTTTTATTATTATTATTATTATTATTATTGCTTTTACAACACTGGTTTAGGCTGTAATAGGGGAGGAAAGGGGAGGTGCGAGTAGGGGACAGGCTTTTTACCCCCCCCCCCCAAGCCTGTCCCCCTACTCCCGCCCCCCCCAAGCCTGTCCCCTAAGTGAAAAAAGGTAAGGTTAGGTCACACAGGGGGAGAAGTTAGGTTAATTCAGTGTTGGTAAACCTGGAACAAATTATTTCTCCAAACTTTTTTTTCCAAGCAACAGAACAAACATCATTATTTTTGTTCAATTTCCTGACAAACTTTGGAGGAATCAGTTAATTAAGGCACTCCAATTTAACAAAAAGCAAAAAATGTGATAAATGAAAGGTAAATAAAGAACTTAAATAAAATAAATGAAAGGAACTAACTAATAAGGAATACATATAATGATAATAATAATGCCTTCGTAATCACCATATATTTATAATTATATCTGCCAGTATATTAAAAATTATTGTAACTGAAGGATTGCGTGTGAACGCCAGCGGATTTAATTTGGAAGTTGGTTAACGGAGTGATGGCCGAGTTATGATGTATTTTGTAAAATCTTCCCCGCGATAATTACTGATACATCGTACGTCAGCTGGAGATTTCGAGCCATTTTTCTGGGTATTATCTAGAAATCTGGAGATTTCCTATTATTTTATCAAAAAATCTGAGATTCGACTAAAAATCAGGAGATATACGATTTATTACAACAACAACAAAAAACATTAATATTATAATCGGGTGAGGTTAGTAGGTGAAGTGTAATAAGGTGCTTGTTGGTGTCTACTACATAATAATTAATTAATTATGAAAAAATAGCAATAATAATAATAATGGTGAAAAATAATAATAATGATAATAAAATAACCTTTTGTATATATGATAGTTTAGGCTTTGGCCGCTAGGTAGACAGACGACGTCTTTTTATCCTACCGCAGACTACGATACAGCATAATTTTTTATTTTATTTTCCAATTTCATCCGTCTGTGTGTATTTCTACCGATCATACTGGCATGAAATGGGTGTATTAATTAAGTAAGCTTCACTATACGGTATAACGCGTGGTAATTAATGTGTAATTAAGGAAATAACGGCAATGCCTTGTCCGTCCTGGGAGGAATATTGGTCAGTGTTAAAATGGCTACGGTAGGGAAGGAGCCCAACGAAAGAAAATAAAGGAAATAATTGATAATTACGGTGGATAGAAGGACGTAGGAAGAAAGAAGTGTATAGAGGAAGGAAGAATAACTCATAAGGAAAAGAGTGAGTGATAATAGAAGCAGGGTAATAGAGAGAAATAGAAAAAATAATAATAATAACACTGAATGAGAAAATGATAATAAGACAGAAAGAGAAATAATAATAATAACACGGAAAAAGTAATAATAATAACAATGGGCTAGTCGAAATAATAATAATAATCATAATACCGTAGTAATAATAATAATAATAGTCGTAATAATAATAATAATATCTTGGTAGTAATAATAATAAAACGAAAACGCCCGATATCCAGAATGTCTTCATGTGCCTCTGAAAAATAAGGCCTTCTCGAAAGCTTAATTGGAAATCAGAGCATGTATATATGTTATTAGAAATATGCAGAGAATTTCCAATATTGTGGGATCCTGGACATGAGCAGTATATCTATCTATATATATATCTGTACTGTACTGCTGGACATTACACATCTAACGTTACCACCAATCAACTTAACTGCAGGTACAGTATATATCTTGAGGTTTTTTTATTTCCCTGTTTTAACTTAGATCATAGGTGCCCAAACAATATCATACTAAAGATTCCCAAACATGAGCCTCAGCCTATGAATCCCATGCAGATCCCAGTTGGGGAAATTCAGACTACACCTTTTCACCCTCAAATAAAAATAAAACAACTTAAGTTTAATATAAAACAACTAAAGTTTTATTTAGAACAACAGACTTCAAATTAAAACTCCTTAAGTTTATATTAAGTTAGAACATCTGAAGTTTAATTTTAAATATTTGTATACCAGTACTTTAAAACACTTGAAGTTTGATTTTAATGAATTGAAGTTTTATTCAAATTATGTGAACTTTAAATTAAAATAAAGCAAGTAATATAGTTAATTGATTGTAGACTAATATATGTATATGTGATTTGTAATGTAAAGATTTCCTTACATAAATTACAATTTCATAAACATTCTTGATAAATTAAACATAATAACTGTGATTCCTTTACGGTCCATCAATAAAGTAAAAACAAATCCCATGTGATTTACAATAAAAAAAGGTAAATAAAATAAATTACCAAAATGCATATGCACTCACATTTACATTGGCTATGCTAAGATTAATGTGGCTCTTATTTTTCAGATGATGTCCAGGCCAAGTTTGTGACTTTCAAGGGATCCTTTCAACAAGAGGTGAAGAAGATCCACAACACACCGAGTGGGTCTAGTGGGGGTGCACGGACAAAGTGGGAATTTTTTGATAGGATTGGGATACAAAGACAGTCATGGGCATGCTCGGTATCAGCGGACAAAAACTGACATGGATACATAATAAGTGTTTTTATCTTCAAGCACGGGATTGGAGTGTTAAAAGAAAGTGAATACAGTACCTGCGGTACTTAAAATGTTAAACAAACATGCTGAATAATCTAAATTTGTAATGAAGTACAATGATTACTTCTCCCTATATAACGGTAGCAACGTTATAGAATTAGCCAGACCTAACCTAACCAAATCTGGAACGGGTCAAACCACCCCAAAACTATTCGCCATTTGCATTATTTACATTTCCCAAGAACAGGCAAGCTGCCCCATACACTGCTCTGGACCGTGCTTGCTTGGATATGAAGACGGTTTTGGTTTCAGCGGCTGTACGCATGGATCATCTTCATATTCCTTTGGCCGTGATATTTATTAAATAGTACAACACTTGTGATACTATATATTAAACAGTATTTTCAAAACTTTTCTGTACTTTCCTTAACCATGTACTGTATTCTGTATTTAAGAAATTTCACCTAACACAATGACTACTTTTTTAGATAATAGAAGTTAAGAAAATTCAAACCAAGACAAAATAAAACTTTGTATTGTATCTATTATTACTATCTAACCAAGCCAAAACAATAATGCATATAATATGCTCATATTTTAATTCTGTAAGTTGAAGACATGGACCAAAATGCATTTTATGCAACAAAATAATAGGTCTGTGATGAAATATGTACTACATTTCAACCTAGGTGAGTGGAATTATAAATGGGAATTTGACACACAAACATCTATTGATGGAGATGAAAGGTTGTTTGAGAATTTATTATGTATTCTCCAAATAATAAGGAATAGAGTTACATTGTACAGTATTCCACCTAAGCCAAATGCACATACTGTACTGTACCAGTGGCCTTTTTGGTATGTCTTTATCAGAGCTGTTTTCCCAATTTTTTTGTCTCATAAAATATTTATTTGTTTTATTACTTTTTTATATAGAGAGAGATAGAAAGTGGTGAGGGGAGAATAGTCATGTTCAGGGAAAGTTTAGTGTTGAGAAATGAATAAATTATGAAAACATAGGGGAGCCCAACCTAACCTACAGTATAGTCGTTTTTATGAATACTAATTTACACAGCTAATTTGACCTCAATATTCTTTACTCAAGCAAAATAATACTATCAAATGCAATAAATAAACATAGATATATATATTTACATGATCCAAACTACATTAACTTTAAATAGCACTTAATATAATTGCAAAATTCATCTTAGAATGGTCAAAAATAGTGGGTAATGATACTAAAATATACAATATAGTGAGTGAAGTACAGTACTTCTATATCAATACCATGAAAAGTGTTAGAATGGTTAAAAATAGTGGGGAATGATACTGAAATATACATTACAGTGAACACAGTACTAAAGTAAATTTACAGCACAATTTTCACAAGACAGTATATTAGGTTAGATATAATAAAAGGAATGCTAAGTACAGTATAAGTTTAGTACTCTCGTATATAAGTGACATTAATCCAATGTATTTTCGGTACCGTTTTTTCTACTGGAGTTATATAATCAATTTTTAATTAATGTCTTTGTTAGATTTGGTTATAAAAGTCAATTTGTTTGTTTACATTATTTTTACTTCAGCATTCTTTGTAAAGTAGGCAAGATTGGTGGGACACACTGTATAATGGGGAGGGAGAGAGAGAGAGAGGAGAGGAAGGGAAAGAGAGGAAGGGGGGAGGAGAGGGAGTGTGGGTTATCCAGGCTATGAACCTTTTTAACATAATTACACAGCTCGTTAATTGGGTGACGCGAAATATAAAAATTCATTAGTGATAAGAGAATCTGGGAAGGGAAAAAAAAATAATTGTGGGATTTTGTATACCAGTGGTGTGATGTATGATGTTGTTATTGTTGTTGTTATTGGTGTTGTGAATTGTGATGTTGTTTTTGTATGCTGTGGTGTTTTTGTTGTGATGGTGTATGGTGTTGTTGTTGGTGTTGTTTGTATGGTGTATGTTATTGGTGTTGTGATGTTGTTTTTGTATGCTGGTGTATTTGTTGTTGTTGGTAGTGGTGGTGTTGTGATGTATGTTGTGGTGGTGTTGTTGTATGGTGTATGGTGGTGTTGTTGTGATGTATGTTGTATGTTCTTCCCACCTAACTTAACCTAACTAATTCCCATTTCACCTAACCTAACATAACTAAACCTAACCTAACCTAACATAACATAACATAACATAACCTAACATAACCTCTTCCTGCCTTCTCTTAACCAAACCGACAGACATACCCAATTCTCCTCGCCCTCTTTTGTTAGGTTATGTTACTCTTTTAAAAGACCCTGTACTCGTGTATAAATATTGGAGACCTCTGATTCCTCCTGACCATGCCACGAAACCAAACAAGCTGCTTTTTATATAGGTGTGTGTGTGTGTGTGAATGTGTGTGTGTGTGTGTGTATAGGTGTGTGTGTGTGTATATAGGTGTGTGTGTGTGTGTGTGTGTGTGTAGGTGTGTGTGTGTGTGTGTAGGTGTGTGAGTGTGTGTAGGTGTGTGTCGTGGCAATATTTCAAGGACTCATTTATCTCCAATTTTCTGACTACATCTGCACAGTTTTTGTATTCACTACTTTATTTTACACACGAGAGAGAGAGAGAGAGAGATTAACACACACACAAAGAGAGAGAGAGAGAGAGAGAGGGAGGAAAAAAACTACTTAGGTGACCATAAACAAAGCGAGAAAAGAGCTCCGTTTTCTGTGACAAAGAAGCGACACCGTGACGAAAGGAAGATTGGAAGGCGGGTCACCACTTGTCTAGAGAGAGAGAGAGAGAGAGAGAGAGAGAGAGAGAGAGAGAGAGATACACACACACATGCATGAGAGAGAGACATACACACACACATACAGAGAGAGAGAGATACACACATACATACATACAGAGAGATACATACATACAGAGAGATACACACACATACATACAGAGAGAGATATATAAACACATACATACTCCAGCACCCCCACCCCCACCCCCACAAGCCTGTCCCCCAATTCCCACAACCCCCTAATTTAATACTAAAGTAACAAATGACCCATAAATGTTTAATGACTAATAAGTATGTACCGGTATGTATGTATGTATGTATGTATGTTCTGATTGACTGACTGATTGACTGACTGACTGACCTGAGATCCATCCACCTTCTACTTGACCTGACCTGACCTGACCTCGTGTGTGTTGGTTTTATGGTCGTGTGTAATTGCAGGGTGTGTGTGAGAGAGAGAGAGAGAGAGAGAATTACATAGAATTACATAGATACACGGGCCACACAGACCTTGCGGTCCCTTCGAGGTGGTCCGGCCTTAACGTTAGGGAAAAAAAAATAATATCAATGATTAGTGAAGGATAGTAAAGGATAGTAAAGCAGAAGGCTCTCTCCCCACCCACCTCTCCCTCGGGCATTACACCCTACATGAAAGTAATGATAGAAGCAGTACCTTGTGGCTGGAAGAAAACAACCACAAGGAAATTTTATAGGACAGTTGGAAAGTAGGCTTAAATTGAAGCAAACATGATTAAAAAAAAAAAAATGAGATAAATAAATACAAAAAAATAAAAATAAATATGGATTAGTAAAAATAAAAAAAAAAATACATATATATATATACACATATGCATATATATACATATACACATCATTTCCTAGGTTATTTCCTATACTATACCCTTTTCTGCAAGATGTTTGTCGAGTCTTTTTTTAAACGTATTAATGGTTTGACTATTGACTATTAATGATGGTAGGCTATTCCATTCGTTTATAATTGTGTAAGTATAAAAGTTTTTAGTAGTGTCAAGGTTAGCTCTTTTACCAATTAGTTTCATTCCATTACCCCGAGTTGTGCTGTTATGATTTACTTTAAAGAGTTTGCTAGCATCTACATTGTTAAAGTTATTTAGGGTTTTGAAACATTCTATTAGTTGGCCTCGGGTTCTTCTTTTTGACAGGGAGAATAGGTTAAGTTCTTTTAATCTTTCCGGATAAGGTTTATTTCTTAGTGATGGAATTAGTTTGGTTGCTCTACGCTGAACAGCCTCAAGTTTGTCTATATCCTTTTTCAAATATGGAGCCCAAAATTGCACCGCATACTCCATATGAGGTCTTACTATGCTATTGTACAGAGGCAAAATTATTTCCTTATTCTTATATATGAAGTTTCTTTTAATGAATCCAAGCGCTCTGTTTGCTTTATTTGCTGCAATGGTGCATTGAACTGAAGGTTTGAGGTTCTTGTTTATGGTGATGCCCAGGTCCTTTACCTCTGTAACACTATTGATTTTATACCCATTTATTTCATATTCAAATGATTTATTTTTTGACCCAACGTGTAGTACTTGACATTTGTTTACATTAAAGGGCATCTTCCATGTGTTGGACCATTCTCCAATTTTGAATAGGTCAGCCTGTAGTGAGTTTTTGTCTTCCTCATTTAATACTGATTTTCCAATTTTAGTGTCATCAGCAAACTTTGATATGATATTATTTAAGCCAACATCTATGTCATTAATATATATTGTAAATAATACTGGGCCGAGCACTGACCCCTGAGGCACTCCACTGGTAACTGGAACCCATCTAGACTCTACCCCATTAATGATAACCCTCTGTTTTCTACCATTCAACCAATTTTCTATCCATGCATGTACATTACCTTCTATTCCTAATGATTTTACTTTATTCATAAGCTGCTTATGTGGGACTTTGTCAAATGCTTTCTTGAAGTCAAGATAAATAATGTCAAGTGATTTACTGTTGTCATGCTGGGAGAAAAGTCTATGATAAAATTCTAATAGGTTTGTTAAGCATGATCTTTTTGCTCTGAATCCATGTTGACTATTTCTGATGAGATTATTGATTTCGAGATGTTCTACCATTTTATCTTTAATGATGGATTCAAGGAGTTTACCCACGACTGAAGTTAAGCTTATTGGTCTGTAATTACCTGCTTGTTTTTTGTCTCCCTTTTTGAAGATGGGGGTTACATTGGCTATTTTCCAGTCTTCTGGCACATTTCCTTGTTCTAGGGATTTGGTAAATATTAGTGAAAGGGACTCAGCTATTTCCTCACTTGTATTTTTTAATATTCTTGGGTAGAACATGTCTGGGCCTGGGGATTTATTAATGTTCATTTTGTTTAGTTTATCTAGCACCTCCCTTGGGTTAATAATAAAGTTAGTAAGAGTTTCATGCTCTGGGGTTAATGGTTCTCTAGGGGTATCGTTATTTCCATAATTTACTGTAAAAACTGAACTAAAAAAGTTGTTAAGTGTGTTGGCTATGTCAGAGCTATCAGTCATCATTTCCCCCTCTTCATTAAGTAATGGACCAATGCCGCTTCTTATCTTTCTATTACTGTTTATATATTTGTAAAATGACTTTGGATTGATCTTACTGTCCCTTGCTATTTTTACTTCAAATTGCCGTTTTGCAGATTTTATGAGCCTTTTAACTGATCTACGAGAGTTTTGATACATATTGACTGCTAC
>JAWZYT010003883.1:57500-77500 GCA_034508575.1 Petrolisthes manimaculis | reverse complement strand
CTAACCTAACCTAACCTAACCTAACCTAACCTAACCTAACCTAACCTAACCTAACCTAACCTAACCTAACCTAACCTAACCTAACCTAACCTAACCTAACCTAACCTAACCTAACCTAACCTAACCTAACCTAACCTAACCTAACCTAACCTAACCTAACCTAACCTAACCTAACCTAACCTAACCTAACCTAACCTAACCTAACCTAACCTAACCTAACCTAACCTAACCTAACCTAACCTAACCTAACCTAACCTAACCTAACCTAACCTAACCTAACCTAACCTAACCTAACCTAACCTAACCTAACCTAACCTAACCTAACCTAACCTAACCTAACCTAACCTAACCTAACCTAACCTAACCTAACCTAACCTAACCTAACCTAACCTAACCTAACCTAACCTAACCTAACCTAACCTAACCTAACCTAACCTAACCTAACCTAACCTAACCTAACCTAACCTAACCTAACCTAACCTAACCTAACCTAACCTAACCTAACCTAACCTAACCTAACCTAACCTAACCTAACCTAACCTAACCTAACCTAACCTAACCTAACCTAACCTAACCTAACCTAACCTAACCTAACCTAACCTAACCTAACCTAACCTAACCTAACCTAACCTAACCTAACCTAACCTAACCTAACCTAACCTAACCTAACCTAACCTAACCTAACCTAACCTAACCTAACCTAACCTAACCTAACCTAACCTAACCTAACCTAACCTAACCTAACCTAACCTAACCTAACCTAACCTAACCTAACCTAACCTAACCTAACCTAACCTAACCTAACCTAACCTAACCTAACCTAACCTAACCTAACCTAACCTAACCTAACCTAACCTAACCTAACCTAACCTAACCTAACCTAACCTAACCTAACCTAACCTAACCTAACCTAACCTAACCTAACCTAACCTAACCTAACCTAACCTAACCTAACCTAACCTAACCTAACCTAACCTAACCTAACCTAACCTAACCTAACCTAACCTAACCTAACCTAACCTAACCTAACCTAACCTAACCTAACCTAACCTAACCTAACCTAACCTAACCTAACCTAACCTAACCTAACCTAACCTAACCTAACCTAACCTAACCTAACCTAACCTAACCTAACCTAACCTAACCTAACCTAACCTAACCTAACCTAACCTAACCTAACCTAACCTAACCTAACCTAACCTAACCTAACCTAACCTAACCTAACCTAACCTAACCTAACCTAACCTAACCTAACCTAACCTAACCTAACCTAACCTAACCTAACCTAACCTAACCTAACCTAACCTAACCTAACCTAACCTAACCTAACCTAACCTAACCTAACCTAACCTAACCTAACCTAACCTAACCTAACCTAACCTAACCTAACCTAACCTAACCTAACCTAACCTAACCTAACCTAACCTAACCTAACCTAACCTAACCTAACCTAACCTAACCTAACCTAACCTAACCTAACCTAACCTAACCTAACCTAACCTAACCTAACCTAACCTAACCTAACCTAACCTAACCTAACCTAACCTAACCTAACCTAACCTAACCTAACCTAACCTAACCTAACCTAACCTAACCTAACCTAACCTAACCTAACCTAACCTAACCTAACCTAACCTAACCTAACCTAACCTAACCTAACCTAACCTAACCTAACCTAACCTAACCTAACCTAACCTAACCTAACCTAACCTAACCTAACCTAACCTAACCTAACCTAACCTAACCTAACCTAACCTAACCTAACCTAACCTAACCTAACCTAACCTAACCTAACCTAACCTAACCTAACCTAACCTAACCTAACCTAACCTAACCTAACCTAACCTAACCTAACCTAACCTAACCTAACCTAACCTAACCTAACCTAACCTAACCTAACCTAACCTAACCTAACCTAACCTAACCTAACCTAACCTAACCTAACCTAACCTAACCTAACCTAACCTAACCTAACCTAACCTAACCTAACCTAACCTAACCTAACCTAACCTAACCTAACCTAACCTAACCTAACCTAACCTAACCTAACCTAACCTAACCTAACCTAACCTAACCTAACCTAACCTAACCTAACCTAACCTAACCTAACCTAACCTAACCTAACCTAACCTAACCTAACCTAACCTAACCTAACCTAACCTAACCTAACCTAACCTAACCTAACCTAACCTAACCTAACCTAACCTAACCTAACCTAACCTAACCTAACCTAACCTAACCTAACCTAACCTAACCTAACCTAACCTAACCTAACCTAACCTAACCTAACCTAACCTAACCTAACCTAACCTAACCTAACCTAACCTAACCTAACCTAACCTAACCTAACCTAACCTAACCTAACCTAACCTAACCTAACCTAACCTAACCTAACCTAACCTAACCTAACCTAACCTAACCTAACCTAACCTAACCTAACCTAACCTAACCTAACCTAACCTAACCTAACCTAACCTAACCTAACCTAACCTAACCTAACCTAACCTAACCTAACCTAACCTAACCTAACCTAACCTAACCTAACCTAACCTAACCTAACCTAACCTAACCTAACCTAACCTAACCTAACCTAACCTAACCTAACCTAACCTAACCTAACCTAACCTAACCTAACCTAACCTAACCTAACCTAACCTAACCTAACCTAACCTAACCTAACCTAACCTAACCTAACCTAACCTAACCTAACCTAACCTAACCTAACCTAACCTAACCTAACCTAACCTAACCTAACCTAACCTAACCTAACCTAACCTAACCTAACCTAACCTAACCTAACCTAACCTAACCTAACCTAACCTAACCTAACCTAACCTAACCTAACCTAACCTAACCTAACCTAACCTAACCTAACCTAACCTAACCTAACCTAACCTAACCTAACCTAACCTAACCTAACCTAACCTAACCTAACCTAACCTAACCTAACCTAACCTAACCTAACCTAACCTAACCTAACCTAACCTAACCTAACCTAACCTAACCTAACCTAACCTAACCTAACCTAACCTAACCTAACCTAACCTAACCTAACCTAACCTAACCTAACCTAACCTAACCTAACCTAACCTAACCTAACCTAACCTAACCTAACCTAACCTAACCTAACCTAACCTAACCTAACCTAACCTAACCTAACCTAACCTAACCTAACCTAACCTAACCTAACCTAACCTAACCTAACCTAACCTAACCTAACCTAACCTAACCTAACCTAACCTAACCTAACCTAACCTAACCTAACCTAACCTAACCTAACCTAACCTAACCTAACCTAACCTAACCTAACCTAACCTAACCTAACCTAACCTAACCTAACCTAACCTAACCTAACCTAACCTAACCTAACCTAACCTAACCTAACCTAACCTAACCTAACCTAACCTAACCTAACCTAACCTAACCTAACCTAACCTAACCTAACCTAACCTAACCTAACCTAACCTAACCTAACCTAACCTAACCTAACCTAACCTAACCTAACCTAACCTAACCTAACCTAACCTAACCTAACCTAACCTAACCTAACCTAACCTAACCTAACCTAACCTAACCTAACCTAACCTAACCTAACCTAACCTAACCTAACCTAACCTAACCTAACCTAACCTAACCTAACCTAACCTAACCTAACCTAACCTAACCTAACCTAACCTAACCTAACCTAACCTAACCTAACCTAACCTAACCTAACCTAACCTAACCTAACCTAACCTAACCTAACCTAACCTAACCTAACCTAACCTAACCTAACCTAACCTAACCTAACCTAACCTAACCTAACCTAACCTAACCTAACCTAACCTAACCTAACCTAACCTAACCTAACCTAACCTAACCTAACCTAACCTAACCTAACCTAACCTAACCTAACCTAACCTAACCTAACCTAACCTAACCTAACCTAACCTAACCTAACCTAACCTAACCTAACCTAACCTAACCTAACCTAACCTAACCTAACCTAACCTAACCTAACCTAACCTAACCTAACCTAACCTAACCTAACCTAACCTAACCTAACCTAACCTAACCTAACCTAACCTAACCTAACCTAACCTAACCTAACCTAACCTAACCTAACCTAACCTAACCTAACCTAACCTAACCTAACCTAACCTAACCTAACCTAACCTAACCTAACCTAACCTAACCTAACCTAACCTAACCTAACCTAACCTAACCTAACCTAACCTAACCTAACCATTTAAAATCTTTTTATACTTGGTTTCAGGCGAGCCTCGAACCTACGACCCAGTGGCCCATCAATTCACTTTCCAGCACCATAACCACTAGGCCACCAGCTCCCACTATAATAGGGAATCAGATGTTATATTTATATACCACACAAATTAGTTTATTGCTCATATTTGTTAATTAAACCCATTGTGGATGCTCCAATGATATAGATTAGGTGTATTTTATGATGTAGAATCCAAATTACATGTGAAAACAGGTCAAAAACTCTTTATTATAGAGATATAATTGATAAACGAAGGAAATAGGGAGAAGAGAGAAGCATGGGATCTGGTAACATTGTAGGCAACACTGCTATTGATAAAAGTGCTTTGTGGGGGGGAGGGGGAGAGGGGGAAGGGGAGGGGGGGAGGGGGGAGGAGGGGGAGGGGGGGGAGGGGGGAGGGGGAGGGGGAAGGGGGGAGGAGGGGGAAGGGGGGGGGGGAGGGGGGGAGGGAGGGGGGGAGGGGAGGGGGAGAGGGGAGGGGAGAGGGGAGGGGAGGGGGGGGAGGAGGAGGGGGAGGGGGGAGGAGGGGGAGGAGGGGGGAGGGGAAAGGAGAGAGGAGGGGGGAAGAGGAGGGAGGGGGGGGGGGTTTCCCCCCACCCTCAAGTTAATACCAAGTCCCCATCACCTGTCATTGAAATATTGCCAATAATTCTTTATACAATGAAATATTAGTTAATTTCATATCAGAATTAAATGATAATATTGCAAAGAATTCTTTATACAATGAAATATTAGTTTATTTTATATCAGAATTAAGTGACAATGTTAAGTCCACATCACCCGTCACTACAATATTACCAATAATTCTTTATACAATGAAATATTAGTTTATTTCATATCAGAATTAAGTAATAATATTGCAAGGAATTCTTTATACAATGAAACCTTAAGAGAGTTTCATATCAGAATTCAGTGAGTGTTAATATTATTAATAATAAGGATATTTACAGTCATCCATTATCATTTTAATAGATGAAAATTTAGCAATGTTAATTTCCATCTTTTTTTTCTTTGTCTGTACTGTATTAGTCAGAGATTTAAAAGAATATTTATATCCAGTTAACAATATTTCATAAGTCTAAAGTTATTATTAAAGTCAAGTTAATATTGATAAGTCCACATCACTTGTCATTGCAATAATTCTTTATACAATGAAATATTAGTTTATTTCATATCAGAATTCAGTGAGTGTTAATAATAATATTAATAAGGATATATACAGTCATCTATTATCATTTTAATACACAGATGAACATACAGTCAATAATAATCATCTCAAACAATTTACGGTCTCATGTTTTTACGTTTATATATGATATTATTATTTTAAGTAGTGTGTAGCTGCTTGTGTTAAATTAAAATATGGTACTTAACCAATTTAAATGGAAAGTTTATCATCTAAGGAACAAATGGAATATTTCCTGTTCCAAATGGAAGCTGTCAAACTCTTATGTGAATTATGGAAGCTGTCAAAATCTTACGTGAATTATGGAAGCTGTCAAAATCTTACGTGAATTATGGAAGCTGTCAAAATCTTACGTGAATTATGGAAGCTGTCAAAATCTTACGTGAATTATGGAAGCTGTCAAAATCTTACGTGAATTATGGAAGCTGTCAAAATCTTACGTGAATTATGGAAGCTGTCAAAATCTTACGTGAATTATGGAAGCTGTCAAAATCTTACGTGAATTATGGAAGCTGTCAAAATCTTACGTGAATTATGGAAGCTGTCAAAATCTTACGTGAATTATGGAAGCTGTCAAAATCTTACGTGAATTATGGAAGCTGTCAAAATCTTACGTGAATTATGGAAGCTGTCAAAATCTTACGTGAATTATGGAAGCTGTCAAAATCTTACGTGAATTATGGAAGCTGTCAAAATCTTACGTGAATTATGGAAGCTGTCAAAATCTTACGTGAATTATGGAAGCTGTCAAAATCTTACGTGAATTATGGAAGCTGTCAAAATCTTACGTGAATTATGGAAGCTGTCAAAATCTTACGTGAATTATGGAAGCTGTCAAAATCTTACGTGAATTATAGCAATATTAATAAAGGAGATGGACACAAATTTCTGCTGCCGGCTGTTACAGTCAGAAAACAAAGGATTGTTATATGGCTGGATGGCTGTTTGACTTGTTATATGGCTGGATGGCTGTTTGACTTGTTATATGGCTGTGGCTGGATGGCTGTCCGTGGCTTGATGGCTGTCTGACTTGTTATATGGCTATGGCTGGCTGTCTGTTATATGGCTCTGGCTGAGTGGCTGGGTGAGTTCTGTAATAATAATAATACAAGAATAAGTAATTAATTACTTCAATTATTAAAAAATATTAAAAAAAATATATATATATATAAAAAATTAAAAACAAAAAAATATTAAAAAGAAAACTATTTTTTTAAAAAGATAATAATAATAAAATATATTAATAATAACAATATAGAATAATAATAGTAACAATATAGAATAATAATAATAAACAATAATAACTGTCATTTTCTAAAGTAATTGGATTTAATACATCTATTGAACTTTGTATGAAAATTCATTATTTAATTCATGAATAATATATAAATATATAATAATATATAATATATAATAATATATAATATATATATAATATATAATAATATATATAATATATAATAATATATAATAATATATAATATATAAATACAATATTTTTTTTATACTTTTACAAACTATAAATAGAGACAACTTACCAATATGTGACTGGCCCAACATTGTCAACCCGGGAGTGGAGCCAACTGTACATTCACCATCAGGCACAATGCTGTGGAGTAAAAGTCAGCCTTATAACACACATACATACATACAAACAATAAATACAACCTCATCATATCTATAATTATTTCCTAAACTAATTTGACTGTATTCTGTATTTAATAATGTATTTTGTTGACAAATCATTATCATAATTTAGATATAAACTTAAGAATAACTCTGTACTGTATATATATTTATTATCATTATATTATTATTATTATGCTTGGATATAAACTAACACTTGTCATTCTCACACAAATTGTATTAAGAATTCTCCATTATATCTTAACCAACACAAGTTAATTAAGTGTAACAAAAGTAACTTGATCAAGTTATTTTCACTGAGTTTAATAATACTTGTAGTATATTCTTACTGGTAGTATTTAATTCATCAATCATTATCATAATTTAGATTTAACTCTCTACTGTATATATATACGTATTATTATTATGTATTCTGTATTTAATACTGTATATATACGTATTATGTATTCTGTATTTAATACTGTATTTTGTACTGTATATATACGTATTATTATTATGTATTCTGTATTTAATACTGTATTTTGTACTGTATATATACGTATTATTATTATGTATTCTGTATTTAATACTGTATTTTGTACTGTATATATACGTATTATTATGTATTCTGTATTTTGTACTGTATATATACGTATTATTATGTATTTTGTGCTGTATATATACGTATTATTATTATGTATTTTGTACTGTATATATACGTATTATTATTATTATTATGTATTTTGTACTGTATATATACGTATTATTATTATGTGTATTATTATTCTGTATTTTGTACTGTATATATACGTATTATTATTATGTGTATTATTATTCTGTATTTTGTACTGTATATATACGTATTATTATGTATTTTGTACTGTATATATACGTATTATTATTATTCTGTATTTTGTACTGTATATATACGTATTATTATTATGTGTATTATTATTCTGTATTTTGTACTGTATATATACGTATTATTATTATGTGTATTATTATTCTGTATTTTGTACTGTATATATACGTATTATTATTATGTATTATGTATTTTGTACTGTATATATACGTATTATTATTATGTGTATTATTATTCTGTATTTTGTACTGTATATATACGTATTATTATTATGTGTATTATTATACTGTATTTTGTACTGTATATATACGTATTATTATTATGTGTATTTTGTACTGTATATATACGTATTATTATTATGTGTATTATACTGTATTTTGTACTGTATATATACGTATTATTATTATGTGTATTTAATACTGTATTTTGTACTGTATATATACGTAATATTATTATGTGTATTATTATTCTGTATTTTGTACTGTATATATACGTATTATTATTATGTGTATTATTATACTGTATTTTGTACTGTATATATACGTATTATTATTATGTGTATTTTGTACTGTATATATACGTATTATTATTATGTGTATTATACTGTATTTTGTACTGTATATATACGTATTATTATTATGTGTATTTAATACTGTATTTTGTACTGTATATATACGTAATATTATTATGTGTATTATTATTCTGTATTTTGTACTGTATATATACGTATTATTATTATGTGTATTATTATACTGTATTTTGTACTGTATATATACGTATTATTATTATGTGTATTATTATACTGTATTTTGTACTGTATATATACGTATTATTATGTGTATTATTATACTGTATTTTGTACTGTATATATACGTATTATTATGTATTTTGTATTTAATACTGTATTTTGTACTGTATATATACGTATTATTATTATGTGTATTATTATACTGTATTTTGTACTGTATATATACGTATTATTATTATGTATTTTGAATTTAATACTGTATTTTGTACTGTATATATACGTATTATTATTATGTATTCTGTATTTTGTACTGTATATATACGTATTATTATTATGTGTATTATTATACTGTATTTTGTACTGTATATATACGTATTATTATTATGTGTATTATTATTCTGTATTTTGTACTGTATATATACGTATTATTATTATGTGTATTATTATACTGTATTTTGTACTGTATATATACGTATTATTATTATGTGTATTATTATTATGTATTTTGTACTGTATATATACGTATTATTATTATTATTATTATATGTATTTTGTTGACAAATCATTATCATAATTTAGATTTAAACTTAAGAATAATTAGCCTAAATAACTCTGTACTGTATATATACGTATTATTATTATGTTAAGTGTAACAAAAGTAGCTTGATCAAGTTATTTTCACAGAGTTTAATAATACTTGTAGTATATTCTTACTGGTAGTGGTAGTAGTAGTAACAGTAGTGGTAGTAGTAGTAACAGTAGTAGTAGTAGTAACAGTAGTGGTAGTAGTAGTAACAGTAGTGGTAGTAGTGGTAGTAGTAGTAGACTTCGGCTTTTCACCATCTGAAATTATTATTATTATTATTATTATTATTATTATTATTATTATTATTATTATTATTATTATTATTTGTATCTAACCAGTTATTCTGTAAACACGTTCTTCTGCAGTAATTACATTTCTTCGCACAATTTTACTATTAAATTCTGCTGTCATTTTGCGGTAATTAAATTTTGCCATAATTACAATATTTCGGACAATTTTAATTCTATTAGTTTTATATACAATGTTATTATTATTATTATCGTTATTATTATTATTATTATTTTAAATTTTGCCGTAATTACAATATTTCGGACAATTTTACTTCTATTGACCGCGGATATATATATCTATACAATGTTGTTATTATCATTATTATTATTATTATCATCATTATTATTATTATTTTAAATTTTGCAGTAATTACAATATTTCGGACAATTTTACTTCTATTTTATATACAATGTTATTATTGTTATTATCATTATTATTATCATTATCATAATCATTATTATTATTATCATTATTATTTTTTTAAATTTTGCCGTAATTACAATATTTCTGACAATTTTACTTCTATTAGTTTTATATACAATGTTATTATTATTATTATCGTTATTATTATCATAATCATTATTATTATTATTATCATAATCATTATTATTATTATCATTATTATTATTTTAAATTTTGCCGTAATTACAATATTTCGGACAATTTTACTTCTATTTTATATACAATGTTATTATTGTTATTATCATTATCATTATCATTATTATCATCATCATAATCATTATTATTATTATTATCATCATCATTATTATTATTTTAAATTTTGCCGTAATTACAATATTTCGGACAATTTTACTTCTATTTTATATTATTATCATCATTATCATTATTATTATTAATATCATCATTATTATTATTATGCATCTTAATGTGTAAATAATATGTGAATATATTAGGCCATTATTATTATTATTACATGTATATGTATATGTATATGTGTGTATATGTATGTATGTGATCCTGTGACCACATACTGGACCATGACATCTTCACTACCTATTGTGACATCTGATTGGGTGACGGTGGGAATGAGGGTGTCGGGTGAGGGGGTAGGGTGGTGGTATGGGAGTGGGTGCGTAGGGTGAGGCGGTGAGAGAATGGACATGGGTTGGGGGCGAGGGGTGGGGCACGGGGCATGAGGCGGGATGAAGGGTGTGGGAAGGGTGGTGGGTATGAGAGAGGTACGAGGGCAGTGGCGGGGAGAGTGGGTGCGTGAGGTGGGTGTGGGTGCGTCGAGTGGTGGGTTTGGGTACGTGGGGTGGGTGTGGAGGCATTGGAGTGGGGGGTGGAGGTATGGGTCGGGGACGTGGGGTGGAGGCGTGGGTGGAACAGTTGCGTGGGGTGGAGCGGGTGCATGGGGTGGGAGTGTGGGTGTGGGGTGAGGTGGAGGGGGCGAGCTAAGCACCCATGGCGTACCTGTGATTGGCCCAGGTGTTAGCCCAGGTGCTTGTAATGATAAAAATAATAATAACACTAATAATGAATACACAAGAATAAAAATAATACTAATAGTAATAAAGACAAGACCTGGACTAAACCAATGACGGATACACTGTGGGTGCTATTACCTGTTGGTGGTACTGCTAGCTTAGCTCGTCCCCTCCCCCAAGCCCCCTACCCTCACCCCCCTCCCACGCCCCCACCCCTACCCTACGCCCCTGTACCCACCTACGCCCCCCCCTACGCCCCTCCCCCACACCCCTACCCCCCCCATACCCCCACCCCCCCACGCCCCTCCCCCCCCCCCAACGCCCCACCCCCCCCAACGCCCCACCCCCCACCCCACCCCCACCCCCCCCACCCCCCCACCCCTCCCCCATGCCCCCCAACCCCCACGCCCCGCTCCCCCCCCACGCCCAAACCCCCACCTCCCCCCCCCACGCCCCCCCCCCCACACCACCACCCTACACCCCCACCCCACACCCCCACTCCCACCGTCACCCCTAATCAGATGTCACACCAGATAGTGAAGATGCCGACCTATACCTTCACACCACCTGGTAATGTGAAGGACAAAACCTCTATGTTTGTGTAGTCAAGATGTGTAGTGAAGATGTATAGCATGTTGTATCACAGTAATAATAGTCAAGATGTTCGTGTATGGTGAGTAGTGAAGATGTCTTGTGGCTGCCACAGTATACATTGGCGTCCTACCACATACATCTTAACTATCCATATAATTATTGACATCTTTTTTGAAAGTTTGAAAAGGTTGTAATTTTTAATAATAAGAAAAATACAATGATAAGATAAGATAAGATATACTTTATTGTCTTATTGCATTATATATACAATGATAATATATATACAGTCACGGTCATATATAATCATCCACTAAAAACAATAACACACACACACACACACACACACACTACTTAAAACAATAACACACACACACACACTACTTAAAACAATAACACACACACACACACACACACACTACTTAAAACAATAACACACACACACACACTACTTAAAACAATAACACACACACACACACACTTAAAACAATACACACACACACACACACACTACTTAAAACAATAACACACACACACACACACACTTAAAACAATACACACACACACACACACACACACACACACATACTTAAAACAAAAACATCATATATGAACGTGAAAACATATGTGGATGATTATTATTGACCACGACTGTATGTTAATAATAATAATAATAATAAATTCTCAACTTACCCCGCGGTGAGAGCAGGGGGGGGGTCCTCCAGCTTTGTGGGGGGCAGCGGGGGGGGGACGACCTCATTACAAAACTCCTTAGCGGCTTCTAGGTTCCTCAGTTCCTTCCATCTGGCAACAGTGATTGTGTTAGTGTTGGTAATAATGATAATAATAATAATGATAATAATTGATAATAGTAATAATGACAATGATAATAATAATAATAATAAAATACACACACATACACACATACCTAAATAATAATAACAATAATAATTATAATAACGATAATAAAAAAAAAAAAAAAAAAAAAAAAAAAAAAAATAATAACAATAACGATAACAATAATAATAATAATAATAATAATAATAATAATCAAAATAAAAATAAAAATAATAATAATAATAAAAATAATAATAATAATAATAGTAATAAATAATAATAAGTTTAGGTTTGTCCATCTTGTAATAATAATAATAATAACAATAACAACAACAATAACAACAATAATAATAATAATCACCTGTTATCAGCGCCATCTATGGACTGTGGGGAAGTACCGAGTATCCTGGCCCTCTGGTGGTGGAGATCCAAGGCGATGTTGTAGATATCCATTACAACTTTAAGGAAATAAATAAATAAATAAATAATAGTAATAATAATAATAATATATAATAATAATAATAATAATAATAATAATAATAGTAATTATAATATATCATAATATTTAATAGCAATAATGTTAAATAATAATAATAATAATAATGATAAAAATTTTAGGCTCGTCTGTTTGTCAATAATAATAATAATAATAATCTGACCACCCATGCTTAGTATGATTGTAGTATGATTGTAGATGTCCATTACTACCTACGGATAATGATGATGATGATGATAATAATTAGTAAAAAAAATAATAATAATAATAATAATAGTAATAGTAATATATAATAATAATAGTAATAATAATATATAATAATAATTATAGTAATATATAATATTAATAATGATAATAATAAGAAGAATGATAGTAATAATAATATATCATAATAATATATCGTAATAATATAAGTATATAGTAATAATAATAATATCATAATGATATTAATAATGATAATAATAAATCACTCATAATAATATGTAGTAATAATAATGTTAATAAATAGTAATAAAAATATATAATAAGTATAATAATAATATATAACAATAATGAACTAAAAAAAAAAAAAATCATAAAAAAGAAAAAAAAACATTTAATAAAAAAACTCACCTCGAAGGAAATTTTGTCAAAATAGAGTCTGTGACACACGTCCTAATCAGTGGACACAGTTTGTGTATTATAATTCACCATAATGGTATGATGTCCCAATTGTCTTAATGTATGTATGTATACACTGTACACCACACCAATCCAACTCCACTGATGAGTGTGTGTGTGTGTGTGTGTGAGAGAGAGAGAGAAAGATTTAAAACAATAATAATAATAATGAGAGACTGTGTGTGTGTGTGTGTGTGTGTGTGTGTGTGTGTGTGTGTGTGTGTGTGTGTGTGTGTGTGAGAGAGAGAGAGAGAGAGAGAGAGAGAAAGGTTTAAAACAATAATAATAACCTATACGATATACACCAGAACCTGTATGGAAGAGGGATGTATTTATAGTTAGTTACAGTGTCACTTTGTCACTGTAGTGACACACACACAAATGTTGTACAATGTGTACACGACTAATTGGTTTATTCTATAAAAGATTAAGTTATTTTGTCCTGATGAGTGGCAATGCAACATTGCATAACATGCTGTGGTAAAGTTACATACAGTGTGTGTGTGTGTGTGTGTGTGTGTGTGTGTGTGTGTGTGTGTGTGAGAGAGAGAGAGAGAGAGAGAGAAAGATTTAAAACAATAATAATAATAATAATGAGAGACTGTGTGTGTGTGTGTTTGCAGCTTTCACAAAACTAAAAACTGTATGGCAAGACAAAAATATCAGCCTAAAAATTAAAATTATTATACCTGTAATATCTTTCTTAATAGGGAACTGAACACTTTTTGACATATATAAGTTAAAAGCTAATAAAATTTGTCCTCTAATGAAGTCTTAATAACTACAGTATATATTATATTGTGTTGATATTCAGTTGTTGAAGTGAAGTAACTATCAACAAATTATTAGTGTTTATCTTATACGTGATTATCAACTAAACTTTAAAGGCAATTATCTCGCTTATTATATACAATAATATACAATAATAGTGCCATATATACTTACCTAATCCTGTGATTCAGTATTATAGGTGAGATAGAGGTAATTAGTTGATGCTGGCCATTCACCTGTGGAGATACACACACATATAAATACACAGAAAAATATACATACAAACTAAATCACAACTTATCGTAACTTAAAAAATAATTAATAAAAGTAAGAAAAATATAAACTTTTAAAAAATAGATAGATAGACAGACAGACAGAGTGAGGGGGAGGGAGAGAGAGAATATAATTAATACATATAATAATAATAATAATAATAATAATAATAATAATAATAATGGCTATATAGGCCAAGGGATAACCCGTAGCCTGGCGTTCACCTGTGTGTGTGTGTGTGTGTGTGTGTGTGTGTGTGTGTGTGTGTGTGTGTGTGTGTGTGAGAGAGAGAGAGAATGATAATAATTTTAGGCTCGTCTGTTTGTCAATAATAATAATAATAATAATAATAATAATACTAATAACAATACTAATAACAATAATAATAATAATACTAATACTAATAATACTCACTTCAATAATATAATAATCGTCCACGACCCCAAGCCAGCGTACCACCTTTAGGGCCGCGGTTCTGAGGCGATGGTATTCCCGATGGCTTAGTGTTTGCGATGGGGCCACGACTAGGGACTCGCCTGTGTGTATTCCGAGAGGGTTGATGTTTTCCATGTTGCATACCTGTTGAAAAGTTGCAATTTAATAATTATAATAATAACAACAATAACAATAATAATAATAATAATAATAATGAGAGACTGAGATAGAGAGATAGAGAGAGAGAGAGAGATACATACATATAGATATATATAGATAAATAGATAAATAAGTTAGTAACAACAATAACAACAACAACAACAACAACAACAACAATACTAATACTAATAATACTAATACTAATAATACTAATAATACTAATACTAATAATAATAATACTCACTGCTATGCAATTGTCGTACGCGTCTCTGACAATCTCGTATTCTACTTCTTTCCATCCTTTTAACGACTTATCTGTAGATAGATAGATAGATAGATAGATAGATAGATAGATAGATAGATAGATAAAGATAAATACTGTACTGTATATAGATAACTAAAATTAATATATTTAAATAATTAACTAATATAATTTACATATAATTAACTCATAAAATTAATTGACAGATATAATTAATTTAAATAAAAATAATTAACTGAAAATTAATCAACTCAAAGATAATTAATATAAAAATAAATTATGCCAAGTTGAAATAGTGCATATCAGGAAAAAAATGAAATAAATGTAATTTACACGAACTCTTAAAATAACACGAACAAGGAGGCTCCATTTTCAAGTTAAAGTACCATTATTTCTTAGGGAAATGTACATTTTACTTTATGCAAAATTCTCTTTATGCGACACAACCCTTAACCAACCTATACATACATACATACATACATACATATATACACACATACACTTTATGCGACACAACCCTTCAGGAACCAACCTAACCTGTAATAAAAAAAGAGGAGAGTGTATATCAAAACCACTTAAATTGCTAAATGTAACATACCTGAATACAACGTTGGGGTGAATACAACACTGCTTGGTTGGTCACATGTCACCACCATCACCGCCACTACAACCACTGCCACTACCACCACTGCCACTACCACCACTGCCACTACCACAATAAACCACCAACCACATTCCTGAAAAACAATTCAAAAATTAATATGTATTCCTTCATTTATTGAAACCGTGAACGTTTTTGAAAGTTTGGAAAAGTTGCCATTTTTAAGATACATTGATATATACATATATAACAATTTAATATGAATTGGAGAGACAGTGTAAATAAAATACCCAATAAAATATATAGTACAAATATATAGTACTAATAGTAAAAATAAAAATAATTACTGTATTAATAATAATAAAAGTCGTATTAAAATAAATATTAATATGAATAAATAAGAATTATTATGTAAATAAACAAATTTAATAGTTGTAATAATAAAATTAATGGACACATAATTAATTTAAATAAAAATAATTAACTGAAAATTAATCAACTCAAAGATAATCAATATAAAAAAAAAATAACTCATAAAAAACAATTAACTCAATAAATAATTAACTAAAAAAAAATCATTCATAAAAAAAAAAAAAAAATAACTCTTAAACAAAAAAATTGACTCGTTAAAAAAAAAAAATTAACTCAAAATTAAATCGTTACCAATAATACCAATAAGTGAGCAAAAGCCGCCGCCGCCAGTGTTGCCAACTCCCGTAGGCCTCATAAAGACCATGTCACTACCATCACCGCCACTACCACCACTGCCACTACCATCACTGCCACAACCACAATAAACCACCAACCACATTCCTGAAAAACAATTCAAAAATTAATATGTATTCCTTCATTTATTGAAACCGTGAACGTTTTTGAAAGTTTGGAAAATTTGCAATTTTTAAGATACATTGATATATACATATATAACAATTTAATATGAATTACTTGGAAGCACTAATTCACTTTTATATTATACCAACAGTTTTAAGCAGATAAAGTGTATTATTTATTTTAAAAAACTAGGTTAGGTCACTACGAAAACATTCAAAATTACCCTATCTTGAAACTAGGGCATTTGTAGAAGAAATGCCATAGAAGAAAATAGTCTTAGAATGGTCTAAATAAGTGGGTAATGAAGGTAGAAAAACTGTATGCAATAACGGCAATTCACTCAATATTTACCGTAATATTAATTACGGCAATAGATTCAACAAAAGTAACTAAATAATTCGGTATTCTTACAGAATAACTGGGTTTTTGGCTTGGCTTGAGCAGTATTACCACATTAGGCTTGAGCAGTGTTACCACAGGCTAGGCACTGAAAATCTTAATAATAATAAAAATAACAATGATAATAATAATAATAACAAAAATAATGGAAGGCTTTGGGGGTGCTGGAGTATAGGGGGACAGGCTTGGGTTGAGTTTGGGGGGTGCTGGAGTAGGGGGACAGGCTTTGGGGGGTGCTGGAATAGGGGGACAGGCTTCGGGGGTGGGGAAGAGGGGGACAGGCTTCGGGGGTGGGGAAGAGGGACATTATATCACATTGAACACGAAGCATTTCATTAACTAATTTTCCCTCATTTATCCATCAATAACCATATAAATATATCATAATTACCCATATAAGATACTCATACATAACGTACATACATTGAAAATACCTGTAAATGCCTTAAAATACCTTAAAAAGATGATATTATTCAAGATAAGATACCACAACCACAGCTAGTTTGTTTATTTGTAAGGATGGAATCTTTCGACTTTCATTTGATTGAGGGTTCTATTTAATTTAGTTATTCCTATAATTCAATTTCTTGTCCTATTTTCCAGTACTTATAAATAAATATATTCTTTTTTTACATTGTTAGATTTTTGCGAGTCTGGGATAATATTAATATTAATGTTCTTGATATGACCATCACGGTAACCCGTATGTTAATAATACGCGCCAAATTTAGTCTTTACTCACAGGGTTGTGTTTCCGCAAGCTTAATTAGCATATAACTGTTAACATACAACGAACTAGTGAATGATCTGGTACCATCTGAACAACGAACTTTTCCTCTATCAATGGCTATCAACGGGAAAGAGGTAAGTGTTATATTTACAAAATTATGACGAGTTGAAGCAGCTATGGTCAGACAATTTAGAGGTAATACTATTCACGGCCTTCGACTGCCTGGCCTATTTGACCACCAAAGCTGTCATTAAATTCAATAATTGCTGCTCACAACTCTGATATACTTACACTGAAGTCGCTACACACACACAAGGAAGGCAGGAGGCAGGTTGACTGTCCATGGTGGATTTCTGAGCTATAATGGCGAAATGAAATTCTTTCAACCTCAGCCTTCATGGAGCCAGACAGGGTACAGTCTAGTCGAGTAAGACACTTCACTCTGTGTTGGTAGTTTGGAACATTAGAGCCACCTAGTGTTCTAAACCAACTACTACACCTGTATATTTCACTTACCAGAGCTATTTACACGACTTTATTGAAGATATTATCGTAATTTATTGTGTAATTTGACAGCAGTTAATGTAATTTATTAGTTCTATAGCCAATTAATGACTATGAAAAGTGTATGTGGTGTATTAGTAGCTAGTGGTTTGTTAATTCCCAAGGTTGCCATAGAGGGCCAAGGTAATGAAGCCTTCTCCATGAGCCTGGTCGAACCACACATTGACTCACTGAGGCCGTGAGTGAGTGAGTGATGAACTAATTGAGGCCCCGTAGTTTAACAAAATTGAGTTCCCTTACTGGAGCTCTATGAACCCTCCAAATAATCCAGGCCACTGAACCCTTCAGTATTTTTAATAGGGTATATGTTGCCTGGAGTAGTTTGGAGGGTTCATAGAGCTCCAGTAAGGGGGTGTGGGAGTAGGGGACAGGCTTGGGGGGGGGACTGGGGGTGTGTGGGAATAGGGGACAGGCTTGGGGGGGGTGCGGGAATAGGGAATCTGTTGCCTGGAGTAGTTTGGAGAATTCATAGAGCTCCAGTAAGGGACCTCAATTTTTTTTATAAACTACGGGCCACAATTTTTTCATCTCTCGATCACTCATTCACTCACTAACTCACTCACAGGCTGTATATTGGAGCAACTGAATCCTCCAAACTATTCAAAAGCAACTGAACACCATTATTTTTGTTCATTATTTTGTTTCCTGGCATACTTTGGAGGAATCAAGATACTCCAATGTACTAAAAGTATATTAATTAAAGAATTCATTTGCTTCAGAAGGAAGGAATAGAAGGAATGGAAGGAATGAAGGAGAGAAAGAAGGAAGGAAGGAATGGAAGGAGAGAAAGAAAGAAGGAAGGAATGGAAGGAGAGAAAGAAAGAAGGAAGGAATGGAAGGAGAGAAAGAAGGAAGGAAGGAATGGAAGGAGAGAAAGAAGGAAGGAAGGAATGGAAGGAGAGAAAGAAGGAAGGAAGGAATGGAAGGAGAGAAAGAAGGAAGGAAGGAATGGAAGGAGAGAAAGAAGGAAGGAAGGAATGGAAGGAGAGAAAGAAGGAAGGAAGGAAGGAGGAAAGGGAAATATGAATAATTGAAGGAATAATATAAATAATTATAAATAATTAGAGTTATATAAGGAGAGAAATTGATATAAATAAATTAGAATTATTATATAGAACCCAATAATTAAATTGAAAACTAACTGAAAACAAAATAAAGAAGAAATAATATGGGAAAATCCGTTGGAAAAGGGAAAATTTCCCCGATTTTTACATCCCATCAGTGTTGCCAAGTTCTTTCAGTGTTGTAATATCTAGGGTAATTATCCCAGATTATAGGGAAATTTGGTTTTATGTAAGGTAAAGTTTTTTCCATCTAAGGTAATTCCCAAGAATTTACCTTCGCTATTTAATTCCGAGTCATTTTAAATGAAAATTAATA
>JAWZYT010003883.1:37500-52500 GCA_034508575.1 Petrolisthes manimaculis | reverse complement strand
AGGGACAACTGGAGACACTTCTGTCGTGGCCATCACCTTCGGGGGAGTTCCCGGAGGGAACGAGGCGTCAGAGCTATAGATAGATAGATAGAAATACCAACCATTATTTATTACAAACATTTAGATATTATGTCAGCCCTTTAGTCACAATTAATTTGTTGTGTTGGGCCAAGCTAACCAAACCTTACCTAGTTAATTTAAACTGAATTTCATCATACATGAGATATTATTATTATTATTATTATTATTATTATTATTATTATTATTATTATTATTATTGTTGTTATTATTTGAAAGAGTAATTGTGTGTTTTGTTTACAGTGACGTGGATCAAGATGAAACAACAACAACAATAGCAACAACAACAACAACACAACAACAATAACAACAATAATACTGGTGTCACATGACTCTCACAGTTGTCAGTAATTAACTTCAACAACAACAACAACTGTTTGTGTGTGTGTGTGTGTATGTGTGTTGGTAAATCTGGAGAAACTAAATCCTTCAAACTACAATATTCTAATTAACAGGACACCATTACTTTAAATTGTTTGTGTGTGTGTGTGTGTGTGTGTTGGTAAATCTGGAGAAACTCATTCCTTCAAACTACAGTATTCTAATTAACAGGACACCATTACTTTAAACTGTGTGTGTGTGTGTGTGTATGTGTGTTGGTAAATCTGGAGCAACTGATTCCTTCAAAATATACTAATTAACAGGACACCATTATATTTCTTGGTTTGGTTCTGTTTGCTGGTATACTATGGACAACCCAGCTAACCTATCAAACTGTGTGTGTGTGTGTGTCTCTGGTCAGGTATTATATATGACAATCTGTACATCACATCATTCCTCTACAGTTTACTGCTTCCTGTTGTTGTTTATAGTGTTCTTGTAGCATTAAGGAGAGAGTATACTTTTGGTACATTGGAGTGCCTTGATTCCTCCAAACTATGCCACCAAACACCACCAGAATAGCAAAAATAATGGTGCTCTGTTGCTTGGAATAGATTGGAGGATTAATTATCTGTAAAAATTGCCAGTCTATACTCTCCCCTTAAGGCTGCTTTCACACACACACACACTCTCTCTCTCTCTCTCTCTCTTTAAGGCTGCTTTCACACGGACAGTTTTGTACGCGTGTTCGGGAACTCTTCAGATTATTGTACCCACATTGGACACACGTTTGCTACGCGTCCGTGTTTCAATATTGACAGTCCACTACCACCACCCTACTATTATCCCACTACCACCACCCTACTATCCCACTACCACCACCCTACTATCCCACCACTGCCACCCTACTATCCCACCACTGCCACCCTACTATCCCACCAAGTTCATTAATGTTAATTCATTAATTTTATTAGGCTACTTGATGTCTGCATACATGTACCTTATAACAATTATTATGCTGAAATATAATATTACAGTATGTATATTTACTATCAATGATTATATATCATACTTGAATGTACTACACACCAGAAGTAATTGCTGCCAGTGTACAGTACACAAAGGTAGTACATACAAGTGTCATACATCCATCTGTGTGTAAGGATTGAACAGTACTAACAGAGTCCTCTAGGCTCTCACTATACACCTGAGAGTGATGGTTAACAACAGTGTGTCCCCTTGGTGTGTACTGTCTGTATGTGTGTGTTACCTAGACTGTCATTGTCACCAGTAGTCAGTGAAAATGAAACACACACCCCAAGGCAAGGATAAAACAATATTCTAAATGGTATGTATGTATGTAAAGGTTTCATTATATACACACACACACACACGGGATAAAACAATATCCTAAATGGTATGTATGTATGTAAAGTATTGAGTTATGAGTTGCTGGTTGTCCATGCTTGTTGTAAACAAATGGATCCGTGAGTCTGTAGTGTGTAAATCAAAACAAATGGCTATTTATCTCCTCTGTAACCCTATACCTGTACTGTATCTCCTCTGTAACCCTATACCTGTACGGTCAGTGACAGATGTCGGACACATACAAATGAACTAATGGGAATTCCACATACAAATAGTTGTGGATAATACTAGGGTTAAAGTTCTATCAAGATTTGTCACAATTCCTTTTTGGGCAACTGTACACAGCATGTATCATATTATATACAGTACTTTGAAAGAATATGTTACATTTTTGCCAGTATAGAAATAATTACCAGTATAATTTTAGTACTGTACTACATATCACATTGTTGTAATAATTGCTTCCATATAATTATTTAGCTAGAACCCAAGTGATTGATTGCAACATCAGAGTAGCAGTTATTGCAACAGTTTTATAAATTAATTATCCCTAATAATTATATTGTTTTAGTAATTGACACATAAATTGAGAAATACATATACAGTTGCCAAATAAAGGTATTGTGACAAATCTTGATAGAACTTTAACCCTAGTAATATCCACAACTATTTGTAGGGACTATAAACATGTATAACACAAGGAAATATACATATCCTTCTGTAATACATACTTAAAAACATGTATACAGAAGGAAATATACATATCTTTCTGTAATACATACTTATAATGCCTACAAACAACTATGGACATTAATATATTTAATGTTGTATGAATAGTTGTGACAATATCTTTTTTAATAACTGTACATAGAGTATTTAATAATGAGACAAGTACAGGAACAATATTTCCAGCCACTTCTCACATAATATTATCTCATTACCATAATTATTACCATTATGGGATTTGCTGTCTTTCCTTAACTTGCTACTGTATTTATTTTCTTTATTTATCATGGATGCTTATACGGTAATTATTTACCTTATCCAAACATTACCTTGCCCTCACGTTCCTTCCCTTCTCTTACCTACATTATTCTACCTACCTACCAACCCAATAACCCTTGTATATTATTCTCCCTGCCTGCCTGCCTGCCTGCCTGCATACCTGCCTGCCTGTTTGCCTGCCTGCATACCTGCCTGCCTGTCTGCCTGCCAGCCTGCCTGCCTACCTTGCCACATGGTGTTAACAAACACACTCCCATCTCCAGTGAGTGTGAAGAGTGTATTTATATAGTGTGTTTAGAGACCTATGTACAGTACAGTATGGTGAGTGTGAAGAGTGTATTTATATAGTGTGTTTAGAGACCTATGTACAGTACAGTATGGTGAGTGTGAAGAGTGTATTTATATAGTGTGTTTAGAGACCTATGTTTATTATTTTGTTTGGATAATCTATCTACCATACATACATAACAACAGTTGTAGCTGCTGATCACTACATTAAAACACAATTATTAAAAGTTGAACACCACCTACAACAAAATGATTGAAGTAAAAAATGATTTGATATCATCCAGGATTCTAAATAATATTTGTAATGTAATAATTATAAATGCATATATATATATAGGTTGTAATTAAAAGTACTAGAAAACATCCACATTTTTAATAGGCTGATATGGATGGTATCTAGTTTATTGGTTATTATTTTATGCCTTTAGTAAATCCTTGTCCATAATAATAATAATAATAATGTGTAATTCCCACCTCCCCATATCCCCGCACCCCCCCAAGCCTGTCCCCATATCCCCGCACCCCCCCAAGCCTGTCCCCATATCCCCGCACCCCCCCAAGCCTGTCCCCATATCCCCGCACCCCCCCAAGCCTGTCCCCATATCCCCGCACCCCCCCCAAGCCTGTCCCCATATCCCCGCACCCCCCCAAGCCTGTCCCCATATCCCCGCACCCCCCCAAGCCTGTCCCCATATCCCCGCACCCCCCCAAGCCTGTCCCCATATCCCCGCACCCCCCCAAGCCTGTCCCCATATCCCCGCACCCCCCCAAGCCTGTCCCCATATCCCCGCACCCCCCCCCAAGCCTGTCCCCATATCCCCGCACCCCCCCAAGCCTGTCCCCATATCCCCGCACCCCCCCCCAAGCCTGTCCCCATATCCCCGCACCCCCCCAAGCCTGTCCCCATATCCCCGCACCCCCCCAAGCCTGTCCCCATATCCCCGCACCCCCCCAAGCCTGTCCCCATATCCCCGCACCCCCCCAAGCCTGTCCCCATATCCCCGCACCCCCAAGCCTGTCCCCATATCCCCGCACCCCCCCAAGCCTGTCCCCATATCCCCGCACCCCCCCAAGCCTGTCCCCATATCCCCGCACCCCCCCAAGCCTGTCCCCATATCCCCGCACCCCCCCAAGCCTGTCCCCATATCCCCGCACCCCCCCCCCAAGCCTGTCCCCATATCCCCGCACCCCCCCAAGCCTGTCCCCATATCCCCGCACCCCCCCAAGCCTGTCCCCATATC
Organism: Petrolisthes manimaculis; assembly: GCA_034508575.1. Lineage (NCBI taxonomy): Eukaryota > Metazoa > Arthropoda > Malacostraca > Decapoda > Porcellanidae > Petrolisthes > Petrolisthes manimaculis. The sequence goes on along the minus strand of JAWZYT010003883.1, from coordinate 48,199 downwards.
CCCGCACCCCCCCAAGCCTGTCCCCATATCCCCGCACCCCCCCAAGCCTGTCCCCATATCCCCGCACCCCCCCAAGCCTGTCCCCATATCCCCGCACCCCCCCAAGCCTGTCCCCATATCCCCGCACCCCCCCAAGCCTGTCCCCATATCCCCGCACCCCCCCAAGCCTGTCCCCATATCCCCGCACCCCCCCAAGCCTGTCCCCATATCCCCGCACCCCCCCAAGCCTGTCCCCATATCCCCGCACCCCCCCAAGCCTGTCCCCATATCCCCGCACCCCCCCAAGCCTGTCCCCATATCCCCGCACCCCCCCAAGCCTGTCCCCATATCCCCGCACCCCCCCAAGCCTGTCCCCATAATTAATTACTTTATTTGAAAATATAACAACTACACTTTTATTTTAGTGAAGCATAAACAGATGTGTGTATATTTACTCACCCAAATACATACATACAAAAACACAAACCCTTCACCAACCTATACATACATACATACAGACACACATACATACATACATACACACATACATACATACATACATACATACACACACACATACAGGCATACACTTTATACGACACAACCCTTCACCAACCTATAATGTAATATTATTATTATTATTAATATTAATATTATTATTGGTCATCCATAAACAACAGCATTTACAACAACATCAACAACAACAACAACAATAGCAACAACAACAACAGCATCAACAACAGCATCATCAACAACAACAACAGTAGCAACAACAACAACAGTGTTTATGGTATTACATTGTTATTTTGTGTGTGTGTATGTGTGTGTATATGTGTGTGTTTCTCTGTGTGTGTGTGTGTGTGTGTACTGTTGTTTGGAGAAATCAGTAGCCTTCCAATTTACCCTGTGTGTGTGTGTGTGTGTGTGTTTGGAGGCTTCTGATTCCTCCTTCCATATAGATATGTGTGTGTGTAATAATAATAATAATAATAATAATAATAATAATAATAATAATTAACGGTTTATTGATAAAGACAGCCCTAAGGGTGAAAATATACATAGAGACACAGTTTTCATACTTAATAATAATACATAATAATAATAATACATAATAATAATAATACATAATAATAATAATACATAATAATAATAATACATAATAATAATAATAATAATAATACGTAATAATAATAATAATACATAATAATAATAATAATAATACATAATAATAATAATAATAATAATACATAATAATAATACATAATAATAATAATAATAATAATACATAATAATAATAATAATATACATAATGCAAATTATTAGTTATGGAAGAAGCATAAAATACATGTTCATATAAAATTCTTACGTATGGATTCTTTAACAAATTTATTAATTTAAAATCTTAATTAACAATAGTTGGAATGGTGGTGTGTGTGTGTGTGTGTGTTATTGTTTTAAGTAGTGTATAGCTGCTTGTATTAAATTAAAAGATGGTAGTTAATGTGTGTGTGTGTGTGTGTGATTATATTTGACACCAACTGTACACACACACACACATACACACATACACACATACACACATATACACATACACACATATACACATACACACACACACACACATATACACACACGTTAATATACGTTTGAAAAATATTATGGTAAATATTTTGCATTTTAAGGACATTTATTTATATGCTATGTATTCAAGATATGTGTGTGTGTGTGTGTGTGTAGTATTGTTGCATATAGTTGCATGCCTACGGTGCAATTAATAATAATTAAAAAAAACTTCTTGTAAGTACTGTATATGTGTGTAAGAGAAAGAGAGAGAGAGAGAGAGAAAAGGAGTGTTTGAAAAAGAGAGTGTGTGTGTGTGTGTGTGTTTAAGAGAGAGAGAGAGAGTGTGTGTGTGTTTGTTTAAGAGAGAGAGATGTACAGTATGTGTGTGTTTAATAGAGAGAGAGAGAGATGTATGTGTGTGTGTAAGAGAGAGAGAGAGAGAGAGAAAAGGAGTGTGTGTGTGTGTGTGTATGAAAGATAGAGGGAGAGATGTGTGTATGTTTGGTAGAGAGAGAGAAAAAGAGAGAGAGAGAGGTGTGTGGTAGGGAGAGAGAGAGAGAATAATAATACTGTGTGAAAGGGTTTGTTTTGGGGGTGCAGGAATAGGGGGACAGGCTTTCTACCCCCCCCCCCCCCCCAAGCCTGTCCCCTACTCCCCCCCCCCCGCACCCCCAAGCCTGTCCCCTACTCCCACACACCCCCTTAATTAAATGTCTAAATTACGACTAAACTAAGAAAAAAAAAATCACATCAATAGAGTATTTTATTTTCAGAATTAATAAAAAAATTCCGGACACCCTGTATATACTGTATATATATATATATACACACATACACATACACATTAGGCACTTGTATGTGTGTATGTATGTATAATTTTGTGTATGTATGTGTGTATTTTGATAAAAGACAGATTTAATAATAATAATAACAACACACACACAATAATTATGTGCGTGTATTTCTTGTGTGTGTGTATTATTAATTATTATTATTATTATTAATATAAATATTATTATTATTATAAATATTATTATTATAAATATTATCATTATAAATATTATCATTATAAATATTATCATTATAAATATTATCATTATAAATATTATTATTATTATTATTATTATTAATATTATTATTATTACAGAAGCCAGCCATTGCTACAAAGCCGCCAACAGCCGGAGAAAGCCGTTATACAGTTTACGGGTATGTGTGTGTTTGTGTGTGTGTGTGTGTGTGAGAGAGAGAGAGAGAGAGATTGTGTGTGTGTGTGAAAGAGAGAGTGTGTGTATGTATGTACGTGTGTGTGTGTGAGAGAGAGAGAGAGTGTGTATGTACGTGTGTGTGTGAGAGAGAGAGAGAGAGTGAGTGTGTGTGTGAAAGAGAGAGTGTGTGTGTGTGTGAGAGAGAGAGAGAGTGTGTATGTACGTGTGTGTGTGTGTGAGAGAGAGAGAGAGAGTGTGTATGTGTGAGAGAGAGAGAGAATGTGTGTGTGTGTGAGAGAGAGAGAGTGTGTATGTACGTGTGTGTGTATGTGTGAGAGAGAGAGAGAGTGTGTATGTACGTGTGTGTGTGAGAGAGAGAGAGTGTGTATGTACGTGTGTGTGTGAGAGAAATTTGGAGTAAATTAATTTTCCAAGTAATAGGAATACCATTATTTTTGTTTATTTATTGTTATTATTGTTTTTATTTGTAGTTATTATTTTTGTTTATCTAGTCGTGTGTTTCCTTGACATACTTTGGAGGAATCAAAATGCTCCAATATAAATCTGGAGTAAATGAGTCCTCCAAATTATTCCAAGCAAGAGAAAACTATTATTTTTACTCTTCTGACATTATTATTATTATTATTGTTGTTGTTATTTTTATTATTATTGTTATTTTTATTATTATTATTGTTGTTGCTGCTGCTGCTGCTGCTGCTGCTGTTGTTGTTGTTGTTGTTGTTATTATTGATGTAGTAATTTTAAAATTTATTCATTTGTATTATTTTATACCTTCCATAAATTAATTCATTTGTATTTCTATTACAGATTTGGTTTTACAAGAAAAATAACCACTATCATCACTACTGCTACTATCATCACTACCAGTTAATGTGAGTTATTGACTGACTGTGTGTGTGTGTATTTCTCACACACATACATTATCACTGATGGTATTATATTGTATTGTCTGTCTGTGTGTGTGTGTGAGAGTGAGATATATATATATATTTCGCACACACACACAGACAGACAAATAATATAATAGCATCAATAAATTTGACTTGTACCCTACACTCTTTTAAGTATGTAAATAATTATGATGTTATAATAATAATATGTCTGTGTGTGAGAGAAAAAGAGAGAGGGAGTGATTTATCTCTCTCTTTTTCTCACACACACAGACAGACAATTATTATTATTATAACATCAACAAATTTTAATTGAACCCTACACCCTTACAGGTAAAAATTAATTAATATTTTCACCAGGTGAGAGGATAATATATGTATGTTTATATATGTAAGAGGTAAATAAAATAAATAAAATAATAATATATGGTTTTTATTTTATCTTTTGTTGTTGTTTTTCTCTCTTGTTGTTTTTCTCTCTTGTTTCTAATCTCTGTGTGTTCTTGTTCTCTTCTTCTTCTCTCCTCTGTGTGTTCTTCTCCTCTCTCCTTTCTTGTGTGTTCCCTCCTTTCTTCTCTCTCTCTCTTCACACCTGTAAAATAAATACATTAATTAGTATTAAATCTTTGTTTGTTTGAGTACAATATATTTCTAACATACATACAAACTAATAAATATAAATAATAACAAATAAACGAGTCCTTCAAATTATTATTATTATTGTTTTTATTATTATTTTTATTTTTATTACTATTGTTATTTTTTTATTATTATTATTATTTTAATTATTACTATTATTATTATTACTATTATTAATACAGAAATAGATTAACAAAACAACTTATAAAATTTACTATTAATTCTGGATAATTTAATTATTCTCAATGTCGGTTTAATTAAAGGATTAATTTTATATTAATTAACTAATTAAAATGACTTAATTCAAACTACCTTAATTAACTTTAATGTGTTGAGTGATGACTTCTATTGTCACTTTAAATTAATTAAGAATTAATTCTACATTAATTAATATTACTACCTAAACCTAACCTTACCTTAATTAAAGTTTAATCTGAGTGATGGCTTCTCTCTCTATCTCTATCTCTATCTTCTTTTTCTTCTCTCCTTCCTTCTCTCCTTCCTTCCTTTCTTCTCTCTCTCTCTCTCTCTTCACATCTGTAAAATAAATAGATTAATTAGTATTAAAACCTTTATGTGTGTTTGAGTACAAAATATTCCTACATACATACAGACAGACAAATTATACATACAGACAGACAGACAAACTAAAAAAATAATAATAAATAAATGAGTCCTTCAAATTATTTTTTTCCCCAAGCTACATACATACATACAATCTATACATACAGTACATACATACATACATACTGTATATTAAATAAATCATACTGGACAATTAGTATGATAACACACTATCCTTCTAACACACATACATACACACACACACTATCCTTCAAACATACACACACAAACATACATACATACATACATACACTATCCTTCTAACATACATACATACATACACTATCCTTCAAACATACATACATACACACTAAAAAGAAATTGGAGGAAAATGGGTCCTTCAAATATTGCCACGAAACACACACACACACACACACACACACACACACATAGGAATAATATACACACACATAGAAATAATACACACACACACAGGAATAATATATACACACGCACAGAAATAATACACACAGAGAGAGAAACACACACACACACATATATACACACGGAGAAACACACATATACTGTATACACACGGAGAAACACATACACATATACACACAGACAGAGAGGAACACATACACATACACACAGAGAGAGAGAAACACATATACACAGAGAGAGAGAGAGACACATACAGAGAGGAACACACACACATATACAGAGAGATACACATACATACACTGACAGAAACACACACACATATACACGGAGAGAGGAACACATACACATACACACATATACAGAGAGGAACACATACATACACACATATACACGGAGAGAGGAACACATACACATACACACACACACACATATACAGAGAGGAACACATACATACACACACAGAAACACACACACATATACACGGAGAGAGGAACACATACACATATACAGAGAGGAACACATACATACACACACAGAAACACACACACATATACACGGAGAGAGGAACACATACACACACACACATATACAGAGAGATACACATACATACACACACATACACACACACAGAAACACACATACATATACAGAGAGATACACATACATACACACACAGAAACACACACAAGCAACAACAACAACAAACAACAACAAATAATAGAACCATGCAATATCATAAATACTTACAATTGTTGTTGTTGTTGTTATTGTTGTTCAAGCTGTCTTCTTGTTGTTGTTCAAATTCCTAGTTTTGGTTGTACTGTTGTTGTTGTTGTTGTTGTTGTTGTTGATGGTGCAAGGAACAACAACAACAAACAATAAAGGTTCTTCAGTCTCTTGTTACAACTCCACAACTCTGTAATAAATTACAACCTATTAAATTTACAACATATTTAATTTATGGATGACCAAAGAGAAAAAGAAATTTATTAATCAAGGTTAATTCTATGTGTCTATAAAATACAACCTATTGAAATTTACACACACACACAGGAATAATATACACACAAAAACAGGAATATAACACACACACACACACAGGTATAACACACACACACAGGAATAATATACACACAAATACAGGAATATAACACACACACACACACACACACAGTATTAAAAGAATATTTGTATTAAATGGCTTCATCTTAATATCAAAGGCTGTACTGTATATAAAAGGTGTTTAATTAAGCAGGTGTTAAAATAATGTGTGTGTGTGTGTGTGTGTGTGTGTGTGTGTGTGTGTGTGTTTTACTAACCAATACCACTGTGGTTGGGGAGCTAACAAACCAATATATATATATATATATATATATATATATATATATATATATATATATATATATATATATATATATATATATATATATATATATATATATATATATATATATATATATATATATATGGAAAAGATGGATAAAGTACTAAAGATGAGTACAGTACTAAAATGTGCCTCTATATCACTATTAAAGTTAGGTTATATTTAGTACATGTAATAAAGTATGGATAATAAAGTACTAAAGAAAAATACAGTACTAAAATGTGCCTCTATATCACTATTAAAGTTAGGTTAAATTACACTCTCTTCTTTTTTTATTACATTATAGGTTGGTGAAGGTGTTGCATAAAGTAAATTGTACATTTCCATAATAAATAATGGTACTTTAACTTGAAAATGGAGCCTAATGGTTCAGGTTATTTTAATTGCATTTATTTAGTTTTTTTCATGATACGCACTATTTCAAATTCGCATAATTTAAACTCACATAAAAAGAGAAGAGAGTGTATATAGTACCTGTAATAAAGGATGGATAATAAAGTACTAAATTTAGACAAGTACAGTACTAAAATGTGCCTCTATATCACTATTAAAGTTATGTTATATTTTAATACATGTAAGAATGTCCTGGTGTATGTATGTATGTATGTATGTATGTACCATTATGTTGATAGTCAGTGGTCTACTATCCTGGTAATATAATAGGTAGTACCATTAACAACTATATACAGTAAAAGTCCGTTAATCCGATATCTCCGAAAATCCCAATATTCCGAATTTTTTAAAGTGGTAATAAAAATGTCAATTTTGGTGTCCTAGAGGCCTATGTGGGGATTTTCCAGGTGTATCGTCACATAGGCCTACATGACACACGTACAGCTGGACCATCCACACTCTCACACCTATTAGGTGTATCTAGGTGCAAATTAATATTAAGTGGAAGTGATTTTTCAAAGAAAATTACCAAAATTAATGAATACAAACTAAGGAATGTCTGAGCACGAATGAAAATTCAACGAGTTTTAGTGATGACTGAAATTTTCACCCCATACTTGTACACTCGTCATAAGCTAAACCCCTTTATAATGAACAACTTATCAATACGGACATTTTTCATACTTTTAACACATATCCCGGTACAGATATTTGATATGGTGAAAAGTACAAGTGATTGTATGAGAAAACTACAAAAGAATAATTAATATAAACTAAGGAAATGTGTTTGTATGAGTAGAAACTCATGAATTATTGGTGTTAACTGAACTTGTCAACTCGTCACACACTACACACACGCTATTAGGCCTAACCTTTTAGAATGAACAACCTTTATAAACATTAATTTTCCATACTTTGGGCTCAAGTTTAGAATTATTTTTAGTAATTAGCTGTGTATGGGAACCAGAGATACGAGTGAAAGCACATGTAATTTTGAGAGTGAGTGTACAGACAGACAATCAGTCATACACATCCAATTTAAGCCCTCGGATATCTCAGATCTTCTGATAACTCGTCAAGTGTCTCCCTTCAATTGATCCAAAATAACCAGGGTTTACTGTAATCCTATAATTTGTGTGTTTCTTTTTGCATCTGTATTACAGGACTTTTACTGTATGTATTATTATTTATTATGTCACGTGGTGTGGTCTGCTGACCATATTAAAGTTTATTTATTATACTTTACATTATGTATTATTATTTATTATGTCACATGGTGTGGTCTGCTGACCATATTGTATTTAATACATGGAGTGAATGGTTCCATATAGGCGTAGGTTTTGGTCTCCCAATTTAGTGCCTATGTGTGTGTTATTGTTTTAAGTAGTGTGTAACTGCTTGTATTAAATTAAAAGAGGGTAGTTAATGTGTGTGTGTGTGTGTGTTATTGTTTTAAGTAGTGTGTAGCTGCTTGTATTAAATTAAAAGAGGGTAGTTAATGTGTGTGTGTGTGTGTTCTTACCTGTTTGTATGTATGTGTGTGTCCATTTCTTTCTTTCTTCTCTCTTCCTTCCTTTCCTTTTCCATGGTATCAATTCTGAAATACAATTTAATTATAAATATGTATGTATGTATGAAATGTATGTATGTATGTACACATAGGGCTGTGACAGCAAAGAAAGAAGGAAGGAAGGAACCAACCAAATCAGAAATAAATAAATAAATAAATAAATAAAGGAAGGATGGAAGCAAAGGAAGGAAAATAGAGAGAAACAGCAAAAAAAGAAAGAAAAGAAGGAAGGAAGGAAGAAAAACAAGATAGAAACAGCAAAGAAAGAAAAGAACGAAGAAAGAAAGGAAAGAAACGAAATCAGAGAGCAAAAGGTAAATATATAAGGTAAAGTAAGGTAAGGTAAGGTAAATACTTAAGGTAAAAAACTCCATGTGTTGTGGTCTTGGTTGTAGTGTGGTTGTAGTGTGGTGGTCAGGTGCCATCAACCGTACACAGTCACGTCCCACTCCTCTGTAATAATAATAATAATAATAATAATAATAATAATAATAATAATAATATAAATAATAATATAAATAATAATACATGTAATAATAATATAAATAATAATACATGTAATAATAATAATATAAATAATAATAATACATGTAATAATAATAATATAAATAATAATACATATAATAATAATAATAAAAATAATAATAATAATAATAAAAGGTTTATATTGTAGATGAATGAACACACATACACACATACGTCCTCGCACATACACACATAATATTCATTCACACAAACTAACACACAGACGTACACACATACAATCACGCATGGACATATATTATGGTACATATATTAATTGTGAAATAACCGTGGCAAAAATACTGGGACCTAGCCGGATCTGGCAACACTGCTACAACATGGTAATTCTTTCAATAAATATCGTATTTTACCCCGGTTATTTCCCAGTACTTTACCACGGTTATTTCCCAGTAGTCTACACAGGTTAGGTCCTGGTAGTCTGCTGTGGAATAGGTTAGGTTAGGTTAGGTTAGGTTAGGTTAGGTTAGGCTAGGTAAAGTAAGGTTAGGTTAGGTTAGGTAAAGTAAGGTTAATTTCAAAATGTATCAATTGAATATCTTGGAAATTTGTGGCTGAAATGGTATTGAAGTAAGTTAAATGATATTAAAATATACACTATACATTAACAGTTATTATTACAACACTATTATAACCTTGGCTTTGTAGTTTGTGTGTTACGTTACAGTATTAATATTCTATAGTTTATATATATATATATATATATATATATCACCTTTTGGGACACAAGTTAATAATAATAATATAGCAGGATATTAATAGCTAATTTAAGCTGTATATATATATTTTTTTTCGCCCGTGTGAAATTATTTAATTAGAAGTTCATTTAAGTTTATATTACTCTGTGATATAGATTATATATATATATATATATCGTTATATCATGCTGTGGAAAGCCAATGAATTATAATATACCAGGAAATAAATAAATAAACAGTGTGTGAGGTAGACAATGTTTACGTGTGTAAATTTCACTTCGTTAATTTCAATAATTTGTCCATTTCTGTGGTATATATTTTCTATATGACTTTGTTAACATACCTATGATATATAGTAGAAGATCTCCCGTCACTCTGGGTACACCAATATGCTCAACACGTCGATATAATTAACAAAAATGACAAATAAATGTTGATGAATTACAGTAGTCCAGGATATCGCCATTACCACATGTGTAACTGAGGCTTGTGTCTTGTGACGTCATCATCAGCACTGCCAGATTTACAAACTTATATTATCGTACCTGGAGGTTAAAATTATCGTATTTTGACTCATTATCACACTCGCATTACAAGATTTTTTTCACACAAATCTATAATTTTATCAGAAATGATAATATACGTATCTGTGTTGAGAGATTAATTAACATTATACAGTATAGAAGTTATTAAAAAAAACGTTAATTGTAATGTACATACCTGATATTATAATTTTGTAATCTTTTTTTTCAGATCAGAAAACACTTAATAATTAATATACTGTAAACAGGACGGCGGTGACATACCAT
>JAWZYT010003883.1:25000-32500 GCA_034508575.1 Petrolisthes manimaculis | reverse complement strand
ATACACACATCTCTCTCATTCTCTAATAAGGAGACTGAATTTCTACCAGGCTGGACAAGAGGAATAACTACCTACCTGTCCGTTTATTACTCTAATAAATAAGGCAAGTCTTACCTGTAAAGCAGTTCTCTGGTACAAGGTTTCTCTTCACTACTACAGTCTGTATGTGTCACGTAACACACACACACACACACACACACACACAGTTCCTTGTTAGCCATACCAGTACTACAGTACTACAGTCTGTATGTATCACGTAACACACACACACACACACACACAGTTCCTTGTTAGCCATACCACTACTACAGTACTACAGTCTGTATGTGTCACGTAACACACACACACACACACACACAGTTCCTTGTTAGCCATACCACTACTACAGTACTACAGCCTGTGTCACGTAACACACACACACACACACACACACACACATACACACAGTTCCTTGTTAGCCATACCACTACTACAGTACTACAGTCTGTATGTGTCACGTAACACACACACACACACACACACACAGTTCCTTGTTAGCCATACCACTAACTACAGTACTACAGCCTGTAAGTGTAAACAGCCAAGTGAATTGAGAAGAGAAAGGTTTAAAATACTCACATTTTCGAACCCAGTTACTGAGTTGAGTTACTCTCCAACACTCCTTGTATATACCCTGGCTGCCTACTCAACTCCTTGTATATACCCTGCCTGTCTGTCTACTCAACCACTATCACCCATCACTGTACAGTTGACAAAAAAGGTATTGCGACAACTATTGATACAACATTGAATATATTAATGTCTATAATTGTTACCCTCTCACTAAAACCAAACATAATAACAGTTCAAATTAAGCGCCTATTGTAACTCATCACTCTGTGTGTGTGTGTGTGTGTGTTTGTGTGTATATCTCCACTCTCAAGCCACATACTACACTCATACATACATACATACACATACATACATACATACATACACTCATACATGCATATATACATAATAACAGTTCAAATTAAGCGCTGCTTATTGTAATCCGTCACTCTGATTGGTCCATCTCAAAAAATCAATACTTGAACCTGATCGCTGATTGGCTGAAACGGAATGATTATTATGTTACTGTTATTATTAGCTCATTACAAGTCATATAGGTGTTATATAGTTTGTATAACCTTATAATATAATAACAAACACAAATATCAGAGTTTACACACTCGTATATGTCTCGTTTATTTATAATTGGGTGGAAAAGTGAATGTAAAATTTACGTAAATCTAATTAAGTCTATCTCTTTTCCTATTCTCCTTTGGCTGGGAGAATGGGAAGGGATGGATAGAGGATGGGAAGGGATGGATAGAGGATGGGAAGGGATGGATAGAGGATGGGAAGGGATGGATAGAGGATGGGAAGGGATGAAGAAGGATGGGAAGGTTCGTAGAAAAAAGAGAAGACTTGATAAATTAAAGGGTTAACTTAATTTTTTGTTTTATAAAATACGATAATGTAAACATGACGAGTTACTTGAGAGGTGAATGTGTGTATGTATGTATGTATGTATGTATCTATGTATGTATGTATGTGTATGTATGTATGTATGAGTGTATGTATGTATCTATATGTATGTATGCATGTGTACTTATTAGATGGGATGGAGAATGTAATGAATGTGTGTATGTATGTATGTGTGTATGTATGTATGTATGTATGTATGTATACTGTAAGGTCGTACAAACTATACCACACGTGTTAAGGGTGTGTGGGAATAGGGGACAGGCTTGGGTGGGTGCGGGAGTAGGGGGACAGGCTCGGGGGGGACTGGGTGGGTGTGGGAATAGGGAAACAGGCTTGGGGTGGGTAGAAAGCCTGTATGTCCTCTGTTCCCCCCCCCAAGCCTGCCCCCTTACCTCCAACGGGGCGGCGGCGGGGCAGCGGGGCGGTGGGGCGGCGGCGGGGCGGCGGGGCGGCGGCGGGGCGGGGCTGGACGGCGGGGCGGTGGGGCGGCGGCGGGGCGGGGCTGGACGGCGGGGCGGCGGCTGGGCAGCGGGGCGGCGGCTGGGCAGCGGGGCGGCGGGGCGGCGGCGGGGCAGCGGCTGGGTGGCGGCCGGGCGGCGGCGGGGTGGCGGCGGGGCGGCAGCGGCGGGTGTGTGTGTTGGTGTGTGTGTGTGTGTGGTGAGGTGTTTGGTGTATGGATGGCTGGTTGTGTTGGTGTGTGTGTGTGTGGTGTATGGATGGCTGGTTGTGTTGGTGTGTGTGTGTGTGTGTGGTGTATGGATGGCTGGTTGTGTTGGTGTGTGTGTGAGGTGTGGTGTAAGGTGTGTGGTGTATGGATGGCTGCTTGTGTGGGTGTGTGGTGTAAGGTGTGGTGGTGGTGATGGTGTTGGTGTGTGTGTGTGTGTGTGTGGTGAGGATAGAGTTGGACAAGAGGATAACTACCTACCTGTCCGTTTATTACTCTAATAAATAAGGCAAGTCTTACCTGTAAAGCAGTTCTCTGGTACAAGGTTTCTCTTCACTACTACAGTCTGTATGTGTCACGTAACACACACACACACACACACACACACACAGTTCCTTGTTAGCCATACCACTAACTACAGTACTACAGGCTGTAAGTGTAAACAGCCAAGTGAATTTTACAAACCATTCACAACGTTGAGAGAGAAAGGTTTAAAATACTCACATTTTCGAACCCAGTTACTGAGTTGAGTTGAGTTACTCTCCAACACTCCTTGTATATACCCTGCCTACCTGTCTACTCAACCACTATCACCCATCACTGTACAGTTGACAAAAAAGGTATTGCGACAACTATTGATACAACATTGAATATATTAATGTCTATAATTGTTACCCTCTCACTAAAACCAACATTGAATATATTAATGTCTATAATTGTTACCCTCTCACTAAAACCAAACATAATAACAGTTCAAATTAAGCGCCTATTGTAACTCATCACTCTGTGTGTGTGTGTGTGTGTGTTTGTGTGTATATCTCCACTCTCAAGCCACATACTGCACTCATACATACATACATATACATACACATACATACATACATACATACATACATACATATACATATATACATAATAACAGTTCAAATTAAGCGGTGTATTGTAATCCGTCACTCTGATTGGTCCATCTCAAAAAATCCATACTTGAACCTGATCGGTGATTGGCTGAAACGGAATGATTATTATGTTACTGTTATTATTAGCTCATTACGAGTCATATAGGTGTTATATAGTTTGTATAACCTTATAATATAATAACAAACACAAATATCAGAGTTTACACACTCGTATATGTCTCGTTTATTTATAATTTGGTGGAAAAGTGAATGTAAAATTTACGTAAATCTAATTAAGTCTATCTTTTAAATTCTTTTTCCTATTCTCCTTTGGCTAGGAGAATGGGAAGGGATGGATAGAGGATGGGAAGGGATGGATAGAGGATGGGAAGGGATGGATAGAGGATGGGAAGGGATGGATAGAGGATGGGAAGGGATGGATAGAGGATGGGAAGGGATGAAGAAGGATGGGAAGGTTCGTAGAAAAAAGAGAAGACTTGATAAATTAAAGGGTTAACTTAATTTTTTGTTTTATAAAATACGATAATGTAAACATGACGAGTTACTTGAGAGGTGAATGTGTGTATGTATGTATGTATGTATGTATGTATGTATCTATGTATGTATGTATGTGTATGTATGTATGTATGAGTGTATGTATGTATGTGTATGTATGTATGTATGAGTGTATGTATGTATCTATATGTATGTATGCATGTGTACTTATTAGATGGGATGGAGAATGTAATGTATGTATGTATGTATGTATGTGTGTATGTATGTATACTGTAAGGTCGTACAAACTATACCACACGTGTTAAGGGTGTGTGGGAATAGGGGACAGGCTTGGGTGGGTGCGGGAGTAGGGGGACAGGCTCGGGGGGGACTGGGTGGGTGTGGGAATAGGGAAACAGGCTTGGGGTGGGTAGAAAGCCTGTATGTCCTCTGTTCCCCCCCCCCAAGCCTGCCCCCTTACTTCCAACGGGGCGGCGGCGGGGCAGCGGGGCGGTGGGGCGGCGGCGGGGCGGCGGCTGGGCAGCGGGGCGGCGGCTGGGCAGCGGGGCGGCGGGGCGGCGGCGGGGCAGCGGCTGGGTGGCGGCCGGGCGGCGGCGGGGCGGCAGCGGTGGGTGTGTGTGTGTGTGTTGGTGTGTGTGTGTGTGGTGAGGTGTGTGGTGTATGGATGGCTGGTTGTGTTGGTGTGTGTGTGTGTGTGTGGTGTATGGATGGCTGGTTGTGTTGGTGTGTGTGTGTGTGTGTGTGTGTGGTGTATGGATGGCTGGGTGTGTGTGTGTTGGTGTGTGTGTGTGTGTGGTGAGGTGTGTGGTGTATGGATGGCTGGTTGTGTTGGTGTGTGTGTGTGTGTGTGTGTGGTGTATGGATGGCTGGTTGTGTTGGTGTGTGTGTGTGTGTGTGGTGTATGGATGGCTGGTTGTGTTGGTGTGTGTGTGTGGTGTAAGGTGTGGTGGTGGTGTTGGTGTTGGTGTGTGTGTGTGGTGAGGTGTGTGGTGTATGGATGGCTGGTTGTGTTGGTGTGTGTGTGTGTGTGTGTGTGGTGTATGGATGGCTGGTTGTGTTGGTGTGTGTGTGTGTGGTGTAAGGTGTGGTGGTGGTGTTGGTGTTGGTGTGTGTGTGTGGTGTAAGGTGTGTGGTGTATGGATGGCTGGTTGTGTTGGTGTGTGTGTGTGTGTGTGTGTGTGGTGAGGATAGAGTTGGACAAGAGGATAACTACCTACCTGTCCGTTTATTACTCTAATAAATAAGGCAAGTCTTACCTGTAAAGCAGTTCTCTGGTACAAGGTTTCTCTTCACTACTACAGTCTGTATGTGTGTCACGTAACACACACACACACACACACACACACACACACACACACACACAGTTCCTTGTTAGCCATACCACTACTACAGTACTACAGCCTGTGTGTGTGTGTGTCACGTAAACAGCCATGACTGATAGTGGTTCACCAGCTGACAAGGTACAAGGAGTGTTGGAGAGTAACTGTGTGTGTCACGTAAACAGCCATGACTGATAGTGCTTCACCAGCTGACAAGGTACAAGGAGTGTTGGAGAGTAACTGTGTGTGTCACGTAAACAGCCCTGACTGATAGTGCTTCACCAGCTGACAAGGTACAAGGAGTGTTGGAGAGTAACTGTGTGTGTCACGTATACAGCCCTGACTGATAGTGGTTCACCAGCTGACAAGGTACAAGGAGTGTTGGAGAGTAACTGTGTGTGTCACGTATACAGCCCTGACTGATAGTGCTTCACCAGCTGACAAGGTACAAGGAGTGTTGGAGAGTAACTGAACACAGTTCCATCAAGTGAATTTTACAAATTATTCACAACGTTGAGAAAGGTTTAGAAGACTCCTATTTTGGAACTCAGTTCAGTTACTCTCCAACACTCCTTGTAAAGTCATGGTCTAATGTACTGCAACCTGGTGAATAAAAGCGACCTATTTGAGTTAATTTTATGAACCAAAATTGCACACACCAACACCTATAGTTTCGGATCATTTTTCGAAGCCATCTCATTGGAAGGTGTTGCAGTACATTAGACCATGACTTTACCCTGCCTGGTGAAGCACTATCAGCCAGTGACTGTACATAGACTCCTTGTACCCTGCCTGCCTGGTGAAGCACTATCAGCCAGTGACTGTACATAGACTCCTTGTACCCTGCCTGGTGAAGCACTATCAGCCATGACTGTACATAGACTCCTTGTACCCTGCCTGCCTGGTGAAGTACTATCAGCCATGGCTGTACTTACATAGACTCCTTGTACCCTGCCTGGTGAAGTACTATCAGCCATGGCTGTACATAGACTCCTTGTACCCTGCCTGCCTGGTGAAGTACTATCAGCCATGGCTGTACTTACATAGACTCCTTGTACCCTGCCTGGTGAAGTACTATCAGCCATGGCTGTACATAGACTCCTTGTACCCTGCCTGCCTGGTGAAGTACTATCAGCCATGGCTGTACTTACATAGACTCCTTGTACCCTGCCTGGTGAAGTACTATCAGCCATGGCTGTACATAGACTCCTTGTACCCTGCCTGCCTGGTGAAGTACTATCAGCCATGGCTGTACTTACATAGACTCCTTGTACCCTGCCTGGTGAAGTACTATCAGCCATGGCTGTACATAGACTCCTTGTACCCTGCCTGCCTGGTGAAGTACTATCAGCCATGGCTGTACTTACATAGACTCCTTGTACCCTGCCTGGTGAAGTACTATCAGCCATGGCTGTACATAGACTCCTTGTACCCTGTCTGGTACAGTACTATCAGAGTGTGGGGAGCAGAAAGCTTTGAATCCCCTGCTATTGCTCATTCCCCTATGTACCCAGTACACCTATAGAGGCTGAGTTGGAATGCAGGGTACATGTGTGTGTGTGTGTGTGTGTGTGTGTGTGGTGTTCGTCTGTGGTCAGGTATTATGTATCACGAGTGTACTTTAGGTTCACATTGTGTTAGTTACACTCTGATTTTGACCTTTATTACAGTTACTCATCAGTCCACCACGAACAAGCATATAGCCTTCACAAATGTCAACCCTTTATTTTAGTGTTAAAGGAAACAAACGTCTGAGAAACACTTACTTACCCTCTCACCTAAGAAACACTTACCCTCTCACTCACCAAAACCAAACATAATAACAGTTCAAATTAAACGCTGCTTATTGTAACTCACTCTGATTGGTCCACCTCAAAAAATCAATACTTGAACCTGATCGCTGATTGGCTGATATTATGACAGTATATGTGTGTTAATATTATAGCTCATTACGAGTCATATAGGTGTTATATAGTTTGTATAACCTTATAATACAATAACAAACCCTAATATCAGAGTTTACACACTCCTATATGTCTCGTTTATTTATAATTTGGTGGAAAAGTGAATGTAAAATTTACGTAAATCTAATTAAGTCTATCTTTTTTCCTATTCTCCTTTGGCTGGGAGAATGGGAAGGTTAGGAAGGAAAATAGGAAGGTTAGGAAAGAGGATGGGAAGGGATGGAAAGAGGATGGGAAGGGATGGATAGAGGATGGGAAGGGATGAAGAAGGATGGGAAGGTTGGTAGAAAAAAGAGAAGACTTGATAAATTAAAGGGTTAACATAAATGTTTTCTTTTTTTTATGAAATATAACGAGTTACTTGAGAGGTGCATGTGTGTATGTATGTATGAGTGTATGTATGTATCTATATATATGTATGTATGTGTACTTATTGGGTGAGATGGAGAAAGTAATGAATGTGTGTATGTATGTGTGTATGTATGTATGTATGTATGTATGTATGTATGTATGTATGAGTGTATGTATGTATCTATATGTATGTATGTATGTGTACTTATTGGGTGAGATGGAGAAAGTAATGAATGTGTGTATGTATGTATGTATGTGTGTATGTATGTATGTATGTATGT
>JAWZYT010003883.1:0-22500 GCA_034508575.1 Petrolisthes manimaculis | reverse complement strand
AAGATTGTACAGGAGTAAATGAGGTAATTTTTACTAGATGAAATATTACGGAGATGGTAAATGTGCGATATTCTTCAGGAGTAAATAGGGAAGTTTTGAGGCAAAAAGGGAAACTTGGTGTAGCCGACCTGGCAACACTGGACTCCTCGGTACTCGGTGGATTGTTGCATACGGTCTTGTTAGTGTTATGTGGAGACTGGGTGGGGTAGGACGTACTTCTTGCATTTGCGCCGGTATTCACTTAAACATCATGTTTGACAACACGTGAAACTATTTTCTTTACATTTCCGATCCCCGTGGAGTTGATCCTTTGTGTTGGTGATATATACCTTTCTAGTGCTCATTAAATAGTGGCAGAAAATGGAGGAAATAAAGCTACATATAATAGTGGTGGTGGTGGTAACACTCACTATTGGTTTGGGACCAACACCAGTTTCAGCTGACAAAGGTAATATTAACTAACAATAAACTCTATCTATCTTGGCATCATTATACTGTAGTGTAAAGTTAGGTAAAGAATACATAACCAACAATAGAAGAAACTTTACAGTGAAGAGAAATAGATGTTTTATAATAATTATTATTACGAGTGAATGTTGTTGGTGTTGTGTTGCATTGATTAGTTTTACGTACAGTAGGTCCGCCACATGGCAGTAACAAGAGTATGTGTGTGTGTGTGTGTGTGTTACGTTACGGCACCTGGCGGGTTGTAAGTAATGTGTTTTAATATGGTTGTCCTAATATTAAGTTGGTAAATATGGAACAATGCATGATTCCTCGAACCTATTTATTCTAAAGGTACGTGTCCACTTGAGAGCTGAGAGTGAAATAAATGTCGAGAGTTGGTAAAAAGTAAATGGACACAGACTGGAGAGTACTCTCGGAGAGTTCTGCGATTTATGTCGGAGAGTGATTCATGACACTAGTGGACACAGCTCTCCCACTATCCTGAGAGTACTCTCAGGCACTTTCAGTGTGTTGATATAGCTGAGAGTGAGAGGGCGGAAGTAAAATAGTGTAAATACAATATACAACAACAAAAATAAAACATAATAATAATAAGTATAATATTTAATAATAATAATAATAATAAGCATATACAGCTGTCTTCAAAAACAAGTTTTCCAAAAAAATATTAATGTAAATATGATTATAATTTCAAAATATTGATTATTATGGATATTTCAGTGGTTTTCAAAAATATAATAATATTGTAAATAGATTATCACAAATATACTTTAATGTTTAGTAAAAGTTGACGTCAAAAGTTTGGTTTGGTTTAATTTCATATTCCATAAAATATATATATTATGTCACACACACACACACACACACACACACTGAATTCACTTGAGACTCTTTACTCTCGGCGACTTGCTCTGTCTGTGTGTTCAGTGGCCACGCTTCTGAGAGTTCTCGCGGACATTTTATCTCAGCGACTCTCGAGAGTGATATAGTTCTCTCAGGTGGACACGCTCTTTGTGAGTTCTCTCGACATTTATTTCACTCTCAGCTCTCAAGTGGACCCGTACCTTAAGGCAACAAAATAATATTGTTATTCTGGTCCTGTTTCCCGCCATAATTTAGAGTCTTAGAGAAATGATGGTACTCTAATATACCCAAAGTATACTGTTATCTTAAACACACACTAACGTTATGTTATTAGAAAGGTGAGTGAGTTAACAGCCTACGTTACATAGCCGGGTACCAACTTACTATATAGGCCTACTTACTCAACAGGGACATAGGCTAGGAGGCTGGGAAAATTATCCTATAAATCCACTCACTTAGAAATCGAACCCAGCATCTCTCGCATAGGCCTACAACTCTTACGTTAAAGTTATAATATTGTCATTTTGGTTTATGATAAGTGAATTAGTATAGTGTATATACTATACTTTATCTTTCTTGTACAATTTGATTTTTAGCTGCTTCCTATTTTGTTGACAAACTGAACTGCCAATGACAGTCCTAATTTATTACAATGTTTTAATTACCGTATGGGGAGAAGTATAGAGCTGATAATTCTGGAGTAACCCATTTCTTCAAACTAATCAAAGCAACTAACTTAGACACCATTAATTTTGTTTAGGTGGTTCTGTTTCTTGGTATATTTTGTAGCTATGAAATACCAAATGTATATTTAATGTACCAAAAGTATAATATATATTGTAAGTGAAAATATTGTAAATTGATTGGATATGATTGTACAAAAGTACAGGTACTGGTACTGGTACTGGTAGGCTAAAACAAAGAATTATATACCATACTGTACAGTACAGTACCATAACCTATAGTAATTTAATGAGCTGAGGTTGATAGTTATTGTGGTGAGATTTTATACTTCATTGTGGACAAATTATCTGTTGGCCTAATGTTAGACAGCAGGCTATTTCTGAGAATGACATAGTATAGTACTATATAGTAATTTAATGAGCTGAGGTTGATAGGTATTGTGGTGATATTTTATACTTCATTGTGGACAAATTACCAGTTGGCCTAACTAGGCAGCAGGCAACCTCAGAGAATGACATAGTATTGGCAGGTAAGGAATGTCAATCCAGTTTTCGCTGCATCAGGTTTATGAGATTATGTTCTCATCTGGATACCAATTTATACCCCACGGTGTGGTAGGTATCTTTATTTACAACTTTTATCTGTTATCGTATATTTTTAACACAAAATAAAGGCAGAAAAAACTGCTGGAAGAAGCTCTGGTCCCAGGCTACAGTGGACTATAATGTAGTATTTCTAATAGGGAAGATTATCTCTGATCTATTAAGAATGTTTAAAGTTGAAAATTGAAAGATTAGAAAACATCATAGTTAAATACTAAATAATTTAGATATGAGCATATTTAAAACAATAGAAAAATAACTAGTATTTGTACAGCGTCAAGAGTTGGGTGTTGTTGTTATTGGTGTTGGTGTGTGAGATTAAGACCCAACTCAATGTTTAGCCAACCTGACGTATGTATGTATGTACAGTACAGCGTCAAGAGTTGGGTGTTGTTATTGGTGTTGGTGTGTGAGAGTGAGACCCAACTCAATGGTTAGCCTACCTGACGTATGTATGTACAGTCGGCAGCAAAAGTTCGCTTCATTTCCACCTGCGTATGTATTAGCTATAATGATGTTGTAATACAATTTTAATGCAGAGATGAAATATATATTGTTCTCATATAGTAAATTACGTATGTTGTTTGAATAAAAACTGGATAAGAATGCAACTATCTGGTCATTTTAGCAATATTAATACATGAGATGGACGCGAATTTATGCTGCCGACTGTACAGTACAGTACAGTCCTGTTCACGGGATGCTCCTTAATATAAATTTCATCCCAATTTTTATATACCTTTATTTGATTAGTTTGGTTGTTTATTATTATTATTATTATTATTATTATTATTAACAAAGTTGAGCTTCATCAATGGTAGCATTTTATTATAATGTATTTGTTTCCTATTCTTTACAACTAATTTTCAGCATAGCCTTGCCAAGAGACCTCCAACGGAACACACATACATAATCTTAAGTGTCGACCTATAGTTTACAGCCTGTCCCTCCCTAACCACCAAAATGTTGTTGAATATTTCCGAGAGTGTAAAACATGTATGGGTGGACTGCCTGTGTTGGGATTCGGGAAACTAAGAGAGGGTATCGATTAGTCTCTTGTTGTAAGTCGGTCAATATTGTCCATCCAGCACATGTTTGGGAAGCCAAGAGGAAGGGAGATTCCAGATATTGAGGTTTAGAAGTCATTCTTATAGTCCTAGATGCACTGTACCTTTCCTTCACGCTCCCTCCCTCCCTCCCTAGCCTTCCTTCTCTGTCATTCCGGGTACGCTCCCTCCCTCCCTAGTCTTCCTTCTCTGTCATTCCGGATACCCTCCCTCCCTCCCTAGCCTTCCTTCTCTGTCATTCCGGATACCCTCCCTCCCTAGCCTTCCTTCTCTGTCATTCCGGATACCCTCCCTCCCTCCCTAGCCTTCCTTCTCTGTCATTCCGGATACCCTCCCTCCCTAGCCTTCCTTCTCTGTCACTCCGGATACCCTCCCTCCCTCCCTAGCCTTCCTTCTCTGTCATTCCGGGTACGCTCCCTCCCTCCCTAGCCTTCCCTCTTTGTCATTCCGGGTACGCTCCCTCCCTCCCTAGTCTTCCTTCACTATCTTTCAGGATACCCTCCCTCCCTCCCTAGCCTTCCCTCTCTGTCATTCCGGATACGCTCCCTCCCTCCCTAGCCTTCCCTCTTTGTCATTCCGGATACGCTCCCTCCCTAGCCTTCCCTCTCTGGCTTCTTTTCAATCCTACGATCATCCTGGTACACGCACACGTCCCCTGCCTTTACTTCCATCCAAGGTTTAAAGAATACTTGCTTCCATCTACTGTTGGCTACCCTGTCTTCCCTTCATCACGACTTTATCTTGATGAAGTATACCCGGTATATAAAAAAAAATAGATTAGTTAGGGAAGGCATAATGGAAGAAAATACTAAGCACCTTCTTCCCTGTGTCTTTGGCTTCATACCGTTCGTGCCTCCCTCACAAGTGTTGGTAATATTGTTATTGAAATAAATTTATAACACCTTAGGTACTTCTGCCGATGTCTATCCTCTCTTTTTACCTTGGTGTGTGTTCTCCCTCTTCTCTCTTTTGTGTTGAGATAGGACGTCTTAATTCCTTACAGCAAATTGTCTATCCTTATGGATTATACTTTGTAAAGAGTGAAGGAATCCGTACCGTAACCTGTAATAGCCGATGAATAGGATGAAATTATAACTCCCTTAATATCCTATGTACACGATGAACGTTAGAGTTAAGTTTAGGAAGAAATTATAACTCCCTTAATATCCTATGTACACGATGAACGTTAGAGTTAAGTTTAGGAAGAAATTATAACACCCTTAATCTGTACACAATGAACGTTAGAGTTAAGTTTAGGAAATGTGACTATAACAAGAAATATATATACGGTACCAGTAGTAGGCTATATATGATGTGTAAAGGACAGGGTGTACGGTATATAGTCAGGTGAGACCATCATAATCTTCTATAGGGTCACACATGGTATTCTCCAGCTACACACACAATAAATGTCACCCTGGGTAATCTAGAGTCTAATTATTTTCTTCACCCTTTCCCTGATTACCATTACTCATGCAAGGGTGAAGTGTTTATCACCTGCTGGCAACTAATGAGACGCCTCGTGTGTACGGTACTCTCTATGGTGGCCACAACATAGTCTACTTTGAAGTGTATAGGTTATATTTTATGGGTTTAGGTGACCTTTACTTTAATTGTCCATACTTATGCTTCTTTTCTTTAGTTCTGAATGTCTATCCTTTCTTTCTCTTTCCTTGTTGACTACAAGGTTTTTCTGGTCTAGCGCAGTATTCTGTTTCTGGTTTATATTATCATCTTATACGGATGCGATAAACCTGAGTGATAAAATCCAACATTGAGAGAGAGAGAGAGAGAGAGAGAGAGAGAGAGAGAGGAGAGACTATAAGCACCCACTACTAGGCGTCACTTCGCTGAAGGTAAATTAACACGTCCACCAACAATTCCAAAACAACCCTCATTTTTCTTCTTACGGTACCTTCTTTTCTGGTGAGGTTGTTTTGGTGGGTTGGTTGTGGTTGTGGTTGTGGTGGTGGGAGTGGAAACCATGGCGTCCGAAATATATGGGAAACTTATAATTTATCTGAAATATTGACTGGATGCCCCGGGGTGGTAATTTAGTGAATCAGGTGTGTGGTATATCAGGTGTACTCAGGTAGGCAAGCAGCCAGCCAGCCAGGCACCTTTCCCAGAGCAGCAAGACTAGTGCTAAGCTAGGAAGGATACGTAATGTTCAAAGGTAGGCAGCCAGCCAGGCACCTTTCCCAGAGCAGCAAGACTAGGCTAGGCTAGGTAGGATAGGCCTATGTAATGTTCAAAACGTGTTGAAATAACAATGAGACTTTTAGAATACCCACTACCGTACCCTACCTGTACTTGTTATACTTTCACTTCCCATCGGTAATTTTCACCAACACATCGGTTGACTTACGGTACCTTACAGCTTGGTGTTGTAACCAAATAATTATTTTACATTTTATTATTGGAAATGTTCACAGTTTTGGGTGGAGTGAATGATGAATGTGGTGCATCATTATTTGAGTTTGTTTCTCATTGTCACTGGTTTATATTTTGTTGAGCAGAAAACATAAAAGCTCTTCAATTATTTTCTGTGTGAACTGCATAGGCCACATAGCCTATCTGTGCCAGCAGACCCGTACAGTGCCCTACCCTACCCTACCCTAATAACTCAGTTCTTTTTAATAATTGTGTTTTTAGGTGTTTCTTGTGGACTTGTTACATTCCAGTGTGTACCGTACTTATACTTATAGTACTGGTAGGCCTATAGTATTGTGCCTCCCTGTCAGTATTATATATTAGGTACTCTCCACCACTCAGTCTAAACCATTATTAATATAGGCTATGTTTTCACATTACCGATATGTATGTGTTTGCGTCGTGTATATTTGTGTATTATTATGTGTCTATATTAAGTATCGGTATTTTTAACCTCAATACAGATGTGTATACAATTATCCTACTGGAATTACGAGTTACGGGGGTGTGGGAGTAGGGGACAGGCTTGGGGGTGGACTGGGGGGTGCGGGAATAGGGGGACAGGCTTGGGGTGGGTAGAAAGCCTGTCCCCCTATTCCCGCACCCCCTTAATGAAAAGTAGGGTACCATACAGAAGAGAGGAAATATTGTGTCCATGACTACCATTACTGTACCATTACTTTGTGTCCATGACTGTACTGTACTGTATATCCATCATTATACATCATTACTTTGTACCTTCCTGACATAGCCTATATTAACGGGTGCTGTGAAGAAAACTGATAGTCCACGTGTTAAACAATAGCCCCAAGTAGCCTAGATGGATGAATATTCTGGTATTGATATAAAACAAATACGGAAGTTGTGTTAGTTGTTTTAAACTAATGAAGAGAATTGTGTGATGGGTATTGTGTAAGAGAAGTAAGTGATGAGGGAGATAGTCGTTTAACAACTTTCTTTGCCTACAGGATGAAGCCAAACAATATAAAGGGAATAGTTTTGTGTTGGTACATTAGAGTGACTTAATTCTTCCAAAGTACCGGTAGCCTAGGCCTACTCTGTACTAGGAAACAGCACCAGATGAACGAAAATAATGATAGAAAAAATGACCACATACCCATAGTCCTAGATAATGAAACGTGATATAGTCCAGATATAGTCTATACTTACCTATGTGTAGACTACGTACCATACATATGGTAGTCTTACATACCGATACCGATACATGAATGGTGACTCATGAGATACCGGTAGTAATTTACTTTACAAACACAAGTGTTGTAAGTTATAATAATAAGCTAAGTGAACTTGGCCTAGTTGTGTCACAGGTTATATACTTATCTATTTTTTATATATATTTCCATAGTCTCATCCAGCTAGGATTACTTTCCATTGAATTATTCAAGTATTGTGGTACAACTAACTACTGGTACTTTCTAACTATCAAATATAACTCTTAACAACAGGTAGCTTATATTGATATGATGAATTTAGCTTCAGCTTTACGTTCTACAATGTTCAAGAAAATGTTTCAAACTGTTCTCGTTTATTTATTTATTTTTTCTTTACAGGTAAGGCTGTAATGACGAACACCTATATACAGTATTACTCTTTACTGGAACAGGTACCGTATGATTTCATTAGTTTTATTTACTTTACTATACTTTTAGGTACAATACAATCAGTCATTTACATTTCAACAATTAAGGTTCTCATGCACAGAGCGATTGTCTTGAAAACTGATCCGTCAGACCTGATCGGATGGAAATCCTTCCACCCACATACAATCCACCTTAATTAAAATGTTCGGTCACCACCACCCAACATGTCAAAACTGTTAACAAACCACAGAGCAAAAGTTAAACTGGAAATGAATTGTGCCATTTTTCTTTACTGTTTTTATGTTTTACAAGTTTGATTAAAATGTGTAAATATAATTGTGAATTGTTTGAGATGAGTAGATACTTTAGGTTAGGTTAGGTCAGTTCCTCCAGGCTCCGTTAGGTGGTAATTGTCTTACTGCCAAGTTTTGGTACAGAGTTGGTGGTGATGATGATGATGGGACCAGTCACTTGCATCAGATGTAGTGGGAGAACTATTGAGACAGGTGCTGGATAGACAAAAGACATAGCCTACGTACGGAGGGAAGGACACCTATAAGTGGCGAGGTAGGGAAAGTATAGAGGGAGGCATGATACCGGTAGTGGGAAATGGAGGTGGATGGATGGATGGATGGTGAAGAAAGAGGTAGAGGGCAGGATTTAAGAGGACACATAATAGAGGGTAGTAGAGTAAATAGAAATATACGGGAGGAATGGTCAAAAGAAATGGGACAGGAATGATTGTAACACATGGTGGTAGGAATGGTGACGTCGAAATGAAGCCTAGCCTATAGGAAGGAATAATAATGCGAGAGAGAGAGAGAGAGAGGTGTGTGTGGTACGGTAGCTAATCTTTGCCTCAGGGTTAAATATGACTTGAACAACTAGGCTACATTCAGAGCCTCATAGCTTTTTAGTTTTCCTACTCCATTGTACTTTGGTATACTTTGGGTGTTTTCATTTTTTTTTAATTTGTGAGAATGGTATGTATTCACGTGTTGCCTTTTTAGACAGAGGGAGAATCTGGTAGCTTATACCAAGTTGCCTGGTGCATGGAGTCGTTGTTGCACCTTTGATGTTTTTCCAGCTTTTGTTTCACGGCTCTCGGGCTCCTACTTTTCAGAGTCGAGTTTTTTTTCGTGTTGTAGTTTTGTGTTTTCTACTTCTCTTTTTCCCTGCTATCTTCCTACCCTCCCCCGACACTCTCTTTCCAAATCCCTTTATATCCGAGTCATCAGTGTTATCAGTTTCATCACATTCCGGCACCACACAAACCATATACACTACAGTGTGGTATCCAATCCACACGTCACTATACCAACCAACCAACCACCCAACCAAGCTGAGTGATAGATGAGTATTATCAACTGCTCTCACAAACATTGTACAGTACAGTACAGTACATACAATTCACGTGTGTTCCTTCATACTCACTCCATACACTATATCAACCAACCAAGCTGAGTGATAGATGAGTGTCATCAGCTGCACTCACAAACATAGTACAGTACAGTACAGTACATACAATTCATGTGTGTTCCTTCATACTTATACTCCATACACTATACCAACCAACCAAGCTGAGTGATAGATGAGTGTTATCAACTGCTCTCACAAACATAGTACAGTACAGTACATACAATTCACGTGTTGTTCCTTCATACTTATACTCCATACACTATACCAACCAACCAAGCTGAGTGATAGGAGTGTCATCAGCTGCACTCACAAACATAGTACAGTACAGTACAGTACATACAATTCATGTGTTGTTCCTTCATACTTATACTCCATACACTATACCGTGGTTCCCATCCTGCCTGCCACCATCCCACCAGTTATTACAATTTAATAACCTTCGTTCATTTTCCACCACCTGCAGCTGGGAAACATTGTGGTCATCACCCCTCACCATCCATCACGCTATAGTCACTTTCACCATCCTCACTCATCATCATTTTCAAAGTTTTTCGTATGCCATAATTTTATATATATATATATATATATATATATATATATATATATATATATATATATATATATATATATATAGTATATATATATATATATATATATATATATATATATATATATATATATTTTTTTTTTATTATTATTATTATTGTCTGTATATAGGTAATGTATTTTATTATATCTATGACTGAGGCAAGTTCTTATTCATCGCCATCCTTCCTCCGTTTTTTCGTCACCACTCATCTTATAAAATACCCTGACCACATACAAAGCAAATACACCCATACAGTGTAGGCTATACATTTACTGAGACTACACACGCTACTTTGACGATGTATACACACACACACACACACACACACACACACACACACACACACACACACACACACACACACACACAGGCCATCAACACAAGTTCATTAGTGGGAGAATTGGTGGTAACTCATGCGGTGATGGACGTGACGAACTTAGCTAGCGGCCACAGACACACACACACACACACACAACACAACACAACACAACACTAAAACGAAACTAACTAACGACCACCACCACCACCATCATCACCATCACCACGGCCGGGTTAGCAGCAACAGGAGGTGTAAATCTATATGATCAGGAGGACAAGAAATGCCTCAAGTTATGTAGCCTATGATGGAAGGAAGGAAGGAAGAGACGCGGGATGTGATGTAGGTAACCATATACTGCATCCTACGTAGCCTACCTATCTAAAAACTAGTATATACTCCCAACACGTTAGGTATACGCTAGCTTTCTTAGTTGAAATTCATTATATAGGTAAGATTCAAAGTAGCAACTCTCGACTTTAACACACACACACACACATAGGCGACGACAGACAGAAGGGGGAGAGGAGCAGGAGCCAGAAACACAGCTGCGGCACTCAGCATAATGAGGGTGGATTCAGCCGTGAGGGAGGCAAGAGAGAGAGAGAGGGACGAGATGCAACATTAAGGTGGATACCAGACATTTCACACTTTTACTCGTGCTGACTTAGACTAGGCTACTCGATTATTGTTCCCATCTCTCGTTGTCTTGGTACAATATCTTTCTTATTACCATATATCATTGTTCAAACATAGAAAATAAATTAGGCATGTGTGTTTATGGGTGAGGTAAAATAAACTACTATATACACCATGACAAACCAAGTGATTAGCGTATGGTATAGGCTACAGTGATAGGTTGGTTAGTTAGGGTCACTCACTCACTAGGCTACTTTCTTATCCGACTGCTTAGTAGCACGTGCTTGTCTAATTATTTCACTTGTATATATGTTTGTCTGTCTTTCAGTTTGCAAGTGGCCAGATTCATGTATGCCAGTCTTCATTATTAAACTTCGTCCATTGACCCTACGTAACCTTCTTTCCCTTACCCTTACCCGTTCCTCTGACTCCCCCCCTCCCCCACCTACACGCACCTCCACCCATCCCACCCACAACCTGCCACCCACCTCACACCCACACACACCCAACACACCCAAACCCACACCTACACGCACCTCCACCCATCCCACCCACAACCTGCCACCCACCCCACCCACACCCACACCCACACCTCGTGATTCCCACCAGGCCTGACTGAGTCACGGGTTATTACAAGACTGCCTGCCATCACTACTACCATCATCATCATCATATCCACCTTTAACCCTTAGCGGCTTAGCCTATAGACCACAGACACAACATCAGTTTAATACTTGGGTATTATTAAGCTTTATCATTTTAATTAACTATAGGATACCAACAGATGGCGTTATATGGCAACTCACAATACACAGGTTGCCAACATGTGCTATATTGGACACATATTGTGTACCTAACGTATATAGGCTATAATGATAATAATAATAATGTAATACCCGCTATGCATAGAACTCTGAGACATAAAGTGTTCCATTCTTACCCACACACACACACACACACACACACAGTCTGCGGCCACCCTCAATACATAATTTTTTGGACAGCTTCACCTTCAAATATCATACAAGGTGTGTTTGGTATAGCCTACGGTACCTTACAGATACACATTACAATATAGTTATGGGCCAATAGTACACACACACACACAGTCCACTAATAACCAACGTTAATTATATGTTTCAGCTAATTCATCCCATCATAACTATATATATTTCAACACGTCTACAAAGAACTGGTGTGTATGGGTAGAAAGAATAGAAAAATCAGTACCATATATATATATCTGCAGGGAGAGGCAATAATTGGTATGTAGCTTACAGTAGTTTGGAATAGTAAAGAATTGGTAGGAATTGATTGGTTTTTGTGTGTGTTTAGCCAAGGTTGAGATGTGAGGAGGGTTGTGGTGGTGGGTTGGGGGAGAATCAGGCCCGTAGTTTTATAAAATTTGAGGGCCCTTTACTAGAGCTCTATGAACCCTCCAAATAATCCAGGCCACAGAACCCTTCAGTGTTTCTAATAGGTAATCTGTTGCCAGGAGTAATTTGGAGAATTCATAAAGCTCCAGTAAGGGCCCTCATTTTTTTAAACTACGGGTGTCAGTACATGTGTGTGTGGGATGGATGGGGTAGAGGAAGTGTGGGAGGGTTAGTAGGCTTGGTGGTGAAGGTGTGAATTGTAAGTTACTTCACCTCCTTACATCACTGTCCCAACTCTCGTGGTTAGAGAATAACACATAACCATATACTGGTCCTTCTTTCCTAGGGATTATTGACACTTAATATAATGTGCAGCCAGAGTGAAAGCTTTAGTATACTGGAATATCTTTACATCATAGTATTAATGGTCCTAACCGGTTTCCAACACCTGTACATGTAATCCATTAAGTAGCAACGTACAGTCGCGGTCAATAATAATCATCCACATATGGGTATCTCAAACAATTTACTAGTTAATGTTTTCACGTTCACATAATTATGATGTTATTGGTTTAAGTAGTGCGTAGCTTAAAACTCTGGATTTGTTTATCAGGAGGAGAGTGGAGGAGGCTATAGCTGTACTGTAAGGCTACTCTATATACAGTATATATAGGCTACCTGAGGTGGAAGTTATTATTCTCTATAACTTCACACTGCTCACCTATTATTAGGAGGAAGCGTAGAGGCCAAATTCATATACTTAAACCAAAATAGTCAGTCATTATCCAGCTACCTGAGTTGGAAATCATTGTACTGAAACTAAGAATAGAATTTTATCAAGATGTGAAGGCATCTTATTTGATTAACGTAACATACCCGTAGCTCTTTTTTATCAGTTCTCTCTATACCGGTTTACGAATTGTGGAATTATAATGTTATATGAGTGTTCCGTATAAGACTGACACATCAACTAACCAATTAACGGGGTGCGGGAATAAGGGGGCAGGCTTGAGGGGGTTTTAGGGGGGTGTAGGAGTAGGGGGAAGACAGGCTGGGAGAGGGGATGAGAGAATAGGGAACAGGCTTTCTACTCCCCCCCTCCACCAAGTCTGTCCCCCTATTTCCGCACCCCCCAACACCCCCCCAAGCCTGTCCCCTACTCCCGCACCCCCTTAAAAGAGAGTCTGTTTTCTATTCTTTTTTTCAGAATTACGAGGACTAGGCTAGAACCGGTAATTTTCACTTGATTGTTTGATACGCCGTTCCTGTTCAGAAATTCTCAATTATGAAGGTTGTATGTATTTACTTCACTACAATGTATAGATGCATCCTGTCTTCTCCTTCCCCACCTTTATCATCACACACACTAACACACACCAACACACACACTAACACACACACACACACACACACACACACCAACACACACACACACACACACACACACACACACACCAACACACACACACACACACACACACACACTGCTCTCTCTCATACAGTAGTAAACCGGTGATCACAATCTATCATGAACGCCAGCACCGGTCAAGTGGCTGCAGCTTTCTCCTTGTCAATACCCCCTAATCTTTCAAGCAGTGTGTGTGTGTGTTGGTGTGTGTGTGTGTGTGTGTGTGTGTTGGTGTGTTGGTGTGTGTGTGTGTGGAGTGTAATGAGCCTGGATTATATAACTTTCTCGTTGTTGGCTGAGAGGAAGCAGATATATTGACCTCGCTATATACAGTGTACAGTATTTTTATAAACTCTTCTAGTTGTATTCCATTGGAGTATAATTATGTACAGTACAGTACCTTTGTAACCAATATAAGGAATGTTGTGTTGATCCCATGGTAACTTTTGTTACTTCCAAACCTATTATTGATTAAATCATCTATTTACGTGTAGCCTATAACACTATATAGATACGGTATATAGCCTATATGTACTATAGGCCTATTGTCAATGACAGTAAAACTTGTCACCATTTTTACATTTTTACATATTACTGTTCCTGTACTCTCACCTTTTCTTTCCCTCCCTTGTTTTATGTTCCTTCTCTTATTATATCTTTTTATCACTTCATCTTCCTCCCTTGTTTTATGTTCCTTCTCTTATTATATCTTTTTATCACTTCATCTTCCTCCCTTGTTTTATGTTCCTTCTTTTATTATATCTTTTTATCACTTCATCTTCCTCCCTTGTTTTATGTTCCTTCTCTTATTATATCTTTTTATCACTTCATCTTCCTCCCTTGTTTTATGTTCCTTCTTTTATTATATCTTTTTATCACTTCATCTTCCTCCCTTGTTTTATGTTCCTTCTTTTATTATATCTTTTTATCACTTCATCTTCGTTTCTCATGCACCTTCAACTTACCATTCACGTAATTTTCCTCCTCATCACACCTTTCCTTGCCACATCTTTCTTTCCGAGCTTCCATTCCCCTCCTTTCAATCCTTTATATAGCCTATAGGCACACGTCCACAATCTACAATACATACAACCACTATAGCACCTTGTCGTCCACATACACCGTACCCAGTATACCGGTACTCCTATTTATTCCCTCCTTGTTTTCCTCTCCTCTACCCATCCATATGGACCTTCGGACCCAACATCCCTCATTAAATCACCACCACCACCATCACCTCTCGTAGCATAATATATACTAACCCTTCTCAAAACATTCGTCACCCACCCTGAGTGCATTAACTTTTTTTTCCCATCCCTCAACACCCTCTGCTATCGGTCCGTCACTTCCTTCCCCTTCGTTCATTTCCTTACACCTGCTGCACCCTGGTATGTATGTACAGCCGGAAGCATAACTTCGAGTCCATCTCATGTACTTCATTAATAATGCTAATATGACCAAATAAAGTTGCATTCTGAACCAGTTTCTATTCAAAGGACATAAATAATTTGCTATGTGAAAAGAATGTCTGTCATCTACATTTAATTAAAGTGTTACAACATTACTAGGCTCATATTAATTTTTGCAGGTAGAAATGAAGCGAAATTATGCTGCCGACTGACTGTACTTACCATCTTTCCCCTCCCACTACCCAACAACGACAACAACAACAACATACATACATACATACATACCAGCCTCCCTGCCTCCTCCCTCCATGACTCCCCACTGGCTGGCTGGACTCAAGCCTTTCACTGTTTAGTTGGACGGCCATTAAACCTTATCGCGAGGTACAAATTTGGCGACCATGAGTGGATTAGAGCGACGATTGTGTGTGTGTGTGTTTGTGTGTGTGTGTGTGTATGTGTGTGTGTGTGTGTGTGTGCTACGTTTGGGTATCACATAGCAACAAACAAACACACCAGGATGCCATGCCACTTCTTGGTACAGAGTGTCGTCTGTGTTGCTTATCGTTTAGGATATCATGTAAAGTTTGAGACGCGAGGCATTCATTCACTTGGGTCAGAATTCTCTCTCCCCCCCCCCCCATGTATGCAGCTGTGAACCCAGGGACTGTACTGTACACTTGTCATATGTAATCCCTGACCAAAGACAAACGTCAGGCACCACACGTAGCCAGCCTATATACCTGTATTTAAACCCATGTAGCCTCTATAGCCTATATATGTGTACTGAGTGGGGAAATGAGCAATATCAGGCAATTGGAAGCTTTCCGATCCTCTCTACCTTCCACATCTGTCCTTCTATCCTCCCTATATATCCTCCACATCTGTCCTTCCATCCTCCCTATACCTACCTTCCACATCTGTCCTTCTATCCTCCCTATATACCCTTCACATCTGTCCTTCCATCCTCCCTATACCTACTTTCCACATCTGTCCTTCCATCCTCCCCCTACCTTCCACATTTGGCCTTCCATGTCCACCACGGTATACTCAGTAAATAGTTTCTTTTCACTTAGTGTGTGGAACCATTAGGAGTGTGGGTGGCTGGGTGTGTCTGCATATCATTCCCCGTGTCTCCTCCGTGTTCAAGTCTGCAATATTCAATAATGGCTCGCCTTGGGAATGTTTAGGGAGATGGCTTCAGGTGCGATGTGGGAGGGAGGGAGGAGGTAGTAGTAGTAGTAGTAGTAGTAGTAGAAGATCAGCAGCTTAAGGGAAGAAGTAGTAGCATGCAGGGGAAAGTGGAGAATTGAGAATATATTAATACAAGCAGGAGAAAGTGGAAACCAAAACAAAATCAGGAGAAGGGAAAATAAGTAAGGAGAGAAAAGGTGTGGAACAAGAGAGATTTGAAGTGTTGGGAGAAGAGAAAGAGAGATTAGGGGTACCGTATAGGACGAGAGAGCAGATGTGGCAGGGAACAGCAGTGACGGTAATGATAGTTTGAGTAATGGGAGGAGCCAAGTGTAAGGTAACTCTAGAGGCAAGGTGTTGATAGCAGAAGCAAAGATATAATATTATATATAATTATAATACATGAAGAAAGGAATAGGATGGGATGGCAGTACTGAGCTCGTGTACAGGAAGAATGAAGGAATAAGTTGAAATGGATTAGGATGAATGAGACAGGAGTATGGGGGGGGGGGGGAAGGGGTGTGTGTATACTATAGGAGATACTAATAATGACAGAGTATAGAAGAAGTGAAGTTAGATTGGTATAGAGAGGGACGTAGGTGAAGGTGGGTACGTGGTACTATGGTACGTGATGGGGTGAAAAAAGTCAAGGAGTGTTGTGATGTTTTTGTTGTTGTTGGTGGTGACTCGTTAGTATAGGTGAGTCAGGGCTTGTGTTGACTCATTATCTTACTCCTCCACACACACACACACACACACACACACACACACACACACACACACACACACACACACACACACACACACACACACCTTTTCCTTACAGATATCTTAATATAGTTGTTTGTAATTCAGTCACCGATATTTCGCATCATTGTAAATAGGGAGAATTAAATAGTTGTGTCGGTACAGAGAACGATAAACAAACTAACAGTGGAGTTAAAGGAGAACAAACACTTTAACTGACAACTACAGGTTATAATTTATACACACACACACAGAGCAGAAAGAAATCAGAAGAAAATAAAAGAGACCGTACCTGGCAAAGCAACAACAAGGGAGACTCACTCGTAGCCTACAGACAGACAGACAGACAGAGGAAATCATAGTGAGAGTGACGCCTCGTAATTGGATAGGGTCTATACAGAAAAAATCCTTTCAATTACCAAGCCATAACAAAAAAAAAAGTGTTTCTGTTTTTGGAGGTGAGTGTGATCCCAACCACTATTGAATTGATTGGTCCATTTATCGAGTAGGAAGGAAGGAAGGAAGGGAAGTAATGCAATGTTGACCCTGAGGCCCAGAAGCTTTTCCCAAATAGGTGGGCTACACGGTAATACTCTTCCATAATTCAACACCATCACCCAATGCAAATAGAGAAGAGGAAGAGAACGAGAAGAGTAGTGAGGAAAAATGGTGGTGGAAGAAGAGGAGGAGGAGGAGGAAGAGAGTGAGGAGAAAGGTGGAGGAGGAGAAGAGTGTAGAGAAAGGTGGAGGAGGAGGAAGAGAGTGAGGAGAAAGGTGGAGGAGGAGGAGAGTGGGAAGAAAGGTGGAGGAGGAGGAGGAGGAGGAGGAGGAGAAACAAATAATGTAAAAGGTGAAGTGAGAGTGACGAATAATGAAAAAGACGAGAAAAATGAGGAGATAAAGATACCTTAGGGAAGAATGTGTTTAGCTGTTAAAGAGAGAACTACACTCGTGATACATCATTTCTGAACAGAGTGTGAGGAACAGAAAGCTTCCAATCGCCTGCTATTGCTATTTTCCCCACACAGTACACACATAGAGGCTGAGTTCGAATGTAGGGTATGTGTGTGTGTGTGTGTGTGTGTGTGGTGCCTGGTATTGCTCATTTTTCCCACACAGTACACACATAGAGGCTGAGTTCGAATGTAGGGTATGTGTGTGTGTGTGTGTGTGTGTGTGTGTGTGTGTGTGTGTGGTATTGCTCATTTTCCCCACACAGTACACACATAGAGGCTGAGTTCGAATGTAGGGTGTGTGTGTGTGTGTGTGTGTGTGTGTGTGTGTGTGGTATTGCTCATTTTCCCCACACAGTACACACATAGAGGCTGAGTTCGAATGTAGGGTGTGTGTGTGTGTGTGTGTGGTATTGCTCATTTTCCCCACACAGTACACACATAGAGGCTGAGTTCGAATGCAGGGTGTGTGTGTGTGTGTGGTGCCTGCCGTTCGTCTCTGGTCAGGGATTACGTATCATGAGTGTACACCTATAGAGGCCACATTACCACATTAACACCATTATTAATCATCATTACCACTATATATGTGTGTGTATATTGTGTGCATGTGTGTGTATATGTGTGTGTACAGTATGTATAGTATTAACCATCATTGTTATGGTACTATTAATATTACAACCACCACTACCACTATCTTCATAACTATTAATACTACCACCATTATCACCACTACCACTATCATCACAACTACAACCACCACAACTACTACTACCACCATCACCACCACCACCACCACCACTACCACTCCAGGGCTTTTGGCTGGAATTTCACTTACCCTGGACTGATATGGGTTCCTGGATGTGAGATATATACTATAACCAAGTTGTGTGACTTAGAAATGGATTGAAGGCAGGCTAAAGGTACCGTAGTCAGCCTATACCGGTAAACAAGCACAGGAAGGAAGGTCATAAACATATACAGGAAAGACGTGGAAAATTTTCACAGAAACGACACGTATTATGGAAATAGGAAACATATGGATATGTTCGTTTTAGATTATATAGGTGGATAAATAATATTCGTAAATTCTGAACAGGAAAGAGTATAACTAGGAAGACATTAAATTGTTTAATAGGATGATATATGGAAATATTATTAATTAAGCATAAAAAGACACTGTAATTGTAAAGAGAAAGTATAGCCTAGTAGTACCGTAGTCTATAATTATAATAAGCTTGGGAAGAATATACAATTAACTTAAAAGAATAAAAATACCCACAACAATATTAATACTTAAATAGTTTTGATAACAACAAATCAGACCCATACAGGCAGTTAAAGATGTTTGGAGTGTGAGTAACTTGTTAAGAAAAGTTTTATTCACCATTATTATATACGGTACATCACAGTCCATGCAAGAAATCAGTTTGTGTAATTCATTTCTGTAAAGCTGATGAAACACTAACTTTGATTACATATATACACTATATACATTTATATCCTAAAAAATCACACGAGTTAAATGAAATGTCATGAGCCTTCTGTATGTATGATATTTCTATGAGAGGGAAAAACATTTATATCTGTATGTAAACTGGTATCCAAAAAAAAAAAAAAAAAAAAGGCAAATTATTATTATTACGTCAGTCATTGTGTAGTAAAAGAGTTACTCGTTTCTTGCAATAATATTACAGAAATACTCAGTGATGTTTAACTCTCTTGTTCATAAATTGAAGTTGAACTGTTATTATTATTTTAATTTTATTATTATTATTTATTTATTTATTTATTTATTTATTTGTATATATTCACTGGTTGGTTGGTTGGTCTCCCTTCACTCACACATCACTCCTATATAGTCTATATACTGTAGCTCTCCTCTCACATCCATCTTGACCCTAAAGTAATTCATCTCAGTCTTTCCTTTGTTGATGTTGTTGTTGTCATCGTCTCTCTCTCTCTCTCTCTCTCTCTCTCTCTCTCTCTCTCTCTCTCTCTCTCTCTCTCTCTCTCTCTCTCTCTCTCTCTCTCTCTCTCTCTCTCTCTCTCTCTCTCTCTCTGTGTGTGTGTGATAGAGAGAGAAGATCCAAGTGGGACACTGATTATTAATAAAGTCACAAGGAATACTTGATGATTGATGGATATATTTATTTATATCTACAACCACGAGTGTACCTATCATATTTATCAACCTCTCAGAACACACACACACACACACACACACACACACACACACACACGCCAGGTCTTCATCTCTAACTAAAACACAGCAACAACAGTTGGAGAAAGTACAGAAGAGGGCATGCAGGGTCATACTTGGCCCTGCCTACACCAGCTATAATCATGCCCTCACCACCCTCAGTCTGCTCAGCCTGACAGTCATGTATGAGCAAGCCCTTATCAAGTTTGGAGAAGGCTTGTTAAGTAACCCACGTCACCGTCACCTACTACCACCTAACGCTCCCCCCACTAGCCAGGGCTACCAGACACCAGAACAAACTGGTGCCACTCAAAGCCCCTCGCACTGACCGCTATCGCCATAGCACTATTCATACTTTAGTGCGAAAGATAAACAATTAAATTAACATGTACTGTATGTCTCCAAGTTGTAGCCCTTAGGTCTTAGAATTAAGAATTAATATTAATGTAATTTTTTCCCCCTATGTATATTTTCAGTCTCTGACTGCCATGTAAATAAACCGTTAAGTTATTATTATTATTATTATTATTACACACTCTTTCATCCATCCTCACCTATAAGTCGAAACGGATATTTGGAGCAGGCAATTTCTAGACAACAGGCCACCCAAAGCCTTCATTGGTTCAATGTGTGTGTGTGTGTGTATGTCCTAGTGATGGTTTGGGTGAGCTGTCGTCCAGAAACAGTCTGGTTCAGATCTCGGGCTTCAACTCTGATGGGTTAGGTAGTGTGGATTGAGAGTTAATAGGCCTAACTTGAAACATGAATTATATATAGATAATATGAATTTTGGACTCAGACCGAAATATATATAGGCTTTTATATATATATATATATATATATATATATATATATATATATATATATATATATATATATATATATGGAATAAAATGTGATAAACTATCATGTATTTATTGTATAATGTTGGTTTGTATCATGTACCAGGGTTAAGTTAATGTTAGCCTAAATAATAGGACAATTGGAACTGTGTACTTAAAAGTGTTCCCACAATTTATATGATGACACGATATAGACCTCATGTTAGAACCCACAATTTGTATTCTATTGTAAGATTTACCAACCACATCCGACCTATACACTGTTGTTGGAGTTTGTATTCTCATTCATTGAATTGCACAATAGCTGGGAATTTGGCCATTTTTCCTTTAAGGACCTCGTGATGTAGTTAGATAATTGGAGGTTAACGAGTCTTTCAAACACTGCCACGAAACACTACACTATATAGAAGGAGCTTGTTTCGTGGCGTAGTCAGGAGGAATCAGAAGCCACCAAAAGGTTAACGAGTCCTTCAAACACTGCCACGAAACACTTCACTATATAGAAGGAGCTTGTTTCGTGGCGTAGTCAGGAGGAATCAGAAGCCACCTAAAGGTTAACGAGTCCTTCAAACACTGCCATGAAACACTACACTATTATAGAAGAAGCTTGTTTCTTGGCGTAGTCAGGAGGAATCAGAAGCCACCTAAAGGTTCATATTATATACACAATCACAGGTTTCCTTTAAGTATACGGCGGTTTGACATTCACAACCTCTTCAGACCTTGCTGCAAGTTTCCTATACTATATTACCCACAACGATAATATCTACCTATTCTTTATCGTCGGTATTATATAGAGGAGAGATGGGACTTTTTATTAATTAAGATAAAGGCAAGCTCTTCAGACCTTGTTGTAAGTTTCCTATACTATATTACCCACAACGATAATATCTACCTATTCTTTATCGTCGGTATTATATAGAGGAGAGATGGGACTTTTTATTAATTAAGATAAAGGGGTGCGGGAATAGGGGGACAGGCTTGGGGGGGGACTGGGGGGGTGCGGGAATAGGGGGACAGGCTTGGGGAGGTTTTAGAGGGGTGCGGGAGAAGGGGGACAGGCTTTGGGGGGGGGGGTTAGTGGGGTCACTCTCATTATTTCTCTATCTATTTTCTCTTCATTCCTCACATTCACTCATTATTTATCTATCTTCTCTTCATTCCTCACACTCACTCATTATTTATCTATCTTCTCTTCATTCCTCACACTCACTCATTATTTCTCTATCTATTTATCTATTTGTCTATTTTCTCTTCGTTCCTACCACAATATTTCCTCTCTTTCCCGTATGTTGGTTCTCATCATCATCGACTTCTTCTCAGCTCTCTCCTTCCTTCCTTTCCTATAGCCTACCATACGGTACTTTTTCCTCATCTTCTCTCAGACCCGCCGTTCGTTTATCCCGCCTCGTTTTTCCCCACTCAATTTATCTCCTTCCTTCCTTCCTTCCTTCCTTCCTTCCGCACCCAGTGTTCTTATCCATTTTAAAAAGGGAGGTAGGAAGTGTGGGCAGAAACGAAAGGGTGGAGGGGAGAGGGTTAGAAGAGAAAGTGAAATCTACAAAGTGCTCTAAACAGACTCTATATAATATTAGATACCTTATTATATACGTTATTGTTTTGTTTTGAGGAATCAGTACAGTACAGTAGCCATTCATTCTTCCATCATCCTCATATTTTATCACCAAC